>JACXGI010006533.1:27115-41780 GCA_016801175.1 Esox masquinongy
CCCCCCCCCCCCCCCCGGCTCCTCAGGGCCACAACCACCACAAGCCGAGGAGTGGGGTGCCAGTGGTAGTAAATCATAGCTTAAAACATTGTTTCAAGAAAGCATTAAGATTTGTACTTAAAGTTTGAAGTGCTTTATTAACAAGGAACACTGAAAATAAGCTAAATGGATTTAACATTTTATTCCACAACTCCCTTCCACAAACAGTCATACATTTATTAGAAAGTCTAACTAGGAAGCCTATTAGAAAGACAAAGTCTTTTTTGTTAGCAGTAAACAGTCAACAGCTTTCTTCCTCGCTGTTTGTGTTACCTGTTTTTCCATGTGTACTTCTTATCACTCTCTGCAGCGCTATGTAGCTGTTTGTCTTTCAAAACACTACAGTAAACAACTGTGACAGTAGCCTATGCACCTGCTCAGACAGTATTTGGCACAGAAAAGAGACGCAGGCGCAGGACTCATCCTACAATAAATTTTCTGGCCTTACTATTTCCCGTTTTATTTTGTTCATTATTGTGTATGGGACGTTTATGAAAATACGGGACGCGGTTTGTCCCGTATTTTCATAATTGTCCCATACACAATATTGATTCAAAACGGGAAGTTTTAATTGTCAAATACGGGACGATTCCGTATTTTACAGGACAGGTGGCAACCCTAGTTATTGTAGCTTTCTAGCAAACATCAGCTAACCGCTAGCTAACATAACAAGTGACCTGTAATTCAATGCGGAGAAAATGAAGTCTGGTGACGGTTAGAAATGTTTTTTTTGTATTGAATGGTAGAAGTAAAGAAATTACTAACATATCCTTTGTTTGAACTACTTACTGAAAGTCAGCCACCAACGACAGACTCAGACTGTCAGATACCCACACATGCACCATACCTGCACGATGAGCCACTGCTGAGGGGAGGGTGGCAGTGTATCAAACCACTGTGAGGCAAAGGGCGGAGGTGTCGCAATTTTTTAAAACTTAAACGTGCTATTAAGTGTCTATAATCAGCACAAGTGCTTTCATTGCGTCTTATTACTATTACTATTGAAATTACATAGTTATGTTTACATTTATATACTGGGGGGACAAATCATAGTTTTCCCCAGGATTGGGGGGGTCATGTCTCCCCCGGGATTTCAGCCTGTGGCTCCTGAAATCTACTGCTGGCATCCTAATCATGAGAAACGTTGCATTAGGGAAGGTAAATATCTGACATCACTTCATGCATAATTATATTGATATATAGCATTTATAATGAAATGTAATATAAAAATACTGTCTAGAAGAAGACTGGTGTTACAGAATGGTTTATGTTTTGATAGACATGCGTAGCTGTCATTACCAGTCATAAAAAAATGCAATATATGTCATAATATTTCAAAATGTGTCATTACAGTGTCGTGACCATGTTATGACAGGATATGTCAGCTGACATGACACATTATGACATGGTTATGACAGAGTTATGACCATGTTATGACATTACACTTAGTGTTACCCTAACCTTTACTAAGGACTTCCAACATATGGTCATTTACGATAACATTTATAAACTTACAATATGGAGTCAGATTATATATTTATTTACCACTAAGGTTACGTTCCCTTGCGCTTTTTCCCTAGCTGTTCCCTGGTAACCTTCTAAGTGGCAAACATTTTTCGAACCACTTCTAATTTTACCTAGAATTTCTAAACAGCCAGAGGCAGGGCTTTCTCTCATAGAGCTCCACATCTATGGAATGATCTGCCAATTAAGATTAGAAATGCAGACTCGGTGCAAACTTTCAACATGGTCTAGGATTAAGTGCAGTCTGGCCCAGGGGTGTGAAGGTGAATGGAAAGGCTTGATACTGTCCAACCTTGCTGTCTTGCCAGGTGGGCTCTCATCGCCACTAGGATGCCCTCTCTCCAATGCCATTTGGGGGCGGAGTCACTGGCTTGTTGCTGTCTCTCTGTTGCACCCGTTGTGCAATTTGAGTAAACTCTGCTGGCAATCCTAGGCCCTCAATTCAGGGTGGTTGCGGTTGGTTGGAGTCCCTTAGGTTGATGCTTGGCAATGTGGGTGGATTGACTTCCTGCCTGTTGCACTCTGTCCAGGGCCTCCGCGGGATAGGGCCAAAGTGTCACTGGACCCACCTGTCTCAGCCCCAAGGTCTGAATGCTGCTATATTATTGTGCCAGGGGAGTAGGGTCAGTTCTCCTTCTCCACTGTAAATCCTTGTAAATGTAAGGAATGCACTCTCTAAATTTTCCATGTCTCCTGCTCCAATCAAACTTAGGAGGACATGAGGTCTTTGCCCACACCTCCGGAGTACCAAGCTCCAAAAACTCATTGCTGTCCCTGTACAAAGTCCTCCTGGTTGTGTTGCAGATCAAGACAATACCTGATGATTCCAGCGGCCATTCTGCTGACCATCCCCCCCTGGGTTGTCCCTGTCCTTGTCCATCTGGTCATGTTTCTGACCTGGATTAGGTTTTATAGACTCTGTACACAGCCCCCATGCATTTATCAATTATTACAACTTGTACTCATAAAATGTTCACCTGGCAAAGGCAGAAGAGGACTGGTCACCCCTCCGAGCCAGGTTCCTCTCTAGGTTTCATCCCTAATTTCAACGCCCTTTAGGGAGTATTTTCTAGCCACTGTGCTACAACACTGTTTTTGCTTGCTCCTTGGGGTTTCAGGCTGGGTGTTTTGTAAAAGCACTTTGTGACAACTGCTGACAAAAGGGCTTTATAATTAAATGTGATTGATTGATCTTAGATGACTTTAGTTGGTTGTTCACAGCCAGACCCATGACCGCCATTTTTACCTAGGCAAATATCTATCTTTTAATTTATGTTTTAACAAACAAACTATTCAAATTTCTCTCCTCTTTACTTTTGCAATCAGTCCCTCTCTCTTTCAAGCTCCATCCCACCATCCTTCCATCTTTTCCTCCCTACCTCTAATAGAACCAAATTAGGAGTTCCTTTTGAGGTATGAACCAGATGGAACTGATGCCAGTGTTTGCTCCTATATTATTCAGTCCCTCAGCACCACCTGATATGTCATTGGTATGGGACAGCAGATCAGGGAGAGGTCATTGACATTGACACTATTCAGGTCACAAACACTAGGTGACAAAGACTAAGTTAAGGTTCATGAAACAGTGAAAAATGGGGTTGTTCCTGCTCATTTAAAGGATATGCCCCCTTAAGTTGTGTTGGGTTATATACAGCTCCGGAAAAGATTAAGAAACCACTGCACCTTTTTCTTTCCTTTCCAAAAAAGTTGAAAAGGACAGTTTTGAGTGAGGAACTGAAGCGTTCAATTTGCAGTGGTCTCTTAATTTTAACCCTTCTGTTCCTCAATCAAAACCTTCCTTTTCAACTTTTTTGGAAAGGAAAGAAAAACGTTCAGTAGTCTCTTAATTTTTTCCAGGCCGCGTAGGCTACATGCACCAGCTCAAAAAACTAAAAGCGCGTAGCTATGCACAAGGGCGTAGGAGCCGGGGGGACATGTCCCCCACAATATTAGAAACGGTTTAAAGTGCCCCCCCCAATAATGTTGTTTTGTGTAATACTTTTGTTTTGAAAAAAATACGCTATGGAACTTGTCATGCCTCCGTCGTGACCGAATCCAACGTTCACATTCATTCTTTCATGACGAGCAGTGTGTGTAGGCTGGCTAAGTGGATTATTGTAGCTATAAGTTTTGTTTTCACAGTAAGTACAATGTATATAAACCTCAATACATTTTCACAGCTATAGAACAAACGAATGTGATAAAATATAAGCTTTCTTCTGGCTAAAAAACAGTTAAGACGTAGTTAGCTAGCTATCTTTATTTTCAAGTTTAATCCAACAAACGTTACAGTAGCTTGCTTGCTAGATAACACTGAGTAGTTCCTATGGCTGTGTGAAAAAGTGATAGTGAATGATTTGAAAGGAAGAACGCCTGTTAAAATGATTTGCACAATTTCTGTCTTAGTCTTCAACATAGGGTCTGCAAGTACCTAGCTAAGTAATGGACGAGCCACCACCAATCAAGAATGGAGTGTAAGTAGCTAAGGCTCTTGGTAATAATCTACACACAAAAGCTGGCAATTTTGTTTGTTCAGTTTATGTTTTGAATCATCTTGATATAGCTAAAGTGTGTTCAATATTTTAAGAATTTGGTTCATGCTATGTATGATCATGGCAGGAAAGTGATAGACAGGAACAAACAGGCAAGGAGAAAGAGAAAGAGGTCACAAACCAATAGGTAAATCATTGTTAAGTGCCACGCCAAGATAGACTGTTGATCTGTCATCATGTAAATTAATCATTCATTTAATAGGATCTCTGATAGCAGGACAGCAGCTGAATATAGGATTGTATTGTATGTGTTTACTTCATTCAGGAGAGAGGCAGTCATAACAATAGCACGGATCAGAAAGGTAGGCCGAGTGAGGAAGGGAGAGGCCACAAAACAACAGATATGATAGTAAGAAGTAGTAATTCAAGGCGATCTATAGGAGCAGATTAGAAAACGTAAAGCTGGACTAACATGCCTGACTGACATGTTACCAACATCATTGTAGTATTAGTCATTTTAAAAATGCACTCTGGTTACATTATCATCTATCTGAAATGTCTTTCCAGCTGAAAAGCCCCACCACGCAAAAAAGTCACACAAGGTATAATATACCAATGCTAGTTAGGACTATTGCATGTTCAGAAATCACTACTTTCTTAAAGTCAAACTGGAATTTTCACACTGAACGCTTGAGTCCTATCAACACCCGCAAGGCATCGGTACAGAAAGCATATTGAGTAGACAACATTGTTTGAGGTAACTATCTATTTGCTACAACCTTTCCAGACATAATGAGTATGGCAAGCCAGCGTTGTGGAAACAATTATCGCCCCCAGTATTTTAGACTACCTCTAAGCGAAACTGTATCGGTTGCACTGGTCCTATTCACACTTCATTGGTAAATAATGCCAATGCCTTTTTTTAACCGGAGCATGTTTATATCTAACATAGTCATGGACAAAGAGAATCAAACTAGAAGTGGATTGTAGAAGAAGTGGAAAAACACATAGAACTACATATTAAAAAGACATTTTGGTGAATGCATTAACATTCACACTTTGTCAAATGTGTGTCCCCCAATATCAGAGTCACTCCTATTCCCTTGGCTACACGCATGTGAACTGCAGAGCCACACAAACAATGATTGGTTGGATGGTGGAGGGAGGGGTTTGCATAATAAATATTTGAAATGCTTCTTTTCATTCATGTTATGCATCTGTTGAACAAGAACACTGTATTCTCCTTCATATGCTCAAGATATATTCAAAAGCCTTGTTGACAAACTCCTTTAGCATCTTCTCTCCTTCTAATTACAAATCAGTTCTTCCAACTCATCGTCCTTCTCCTCCTCAATTTTTAAGTGAAAGTTCTGTATCATTACTGTGGCTTATAGGAGTCCCTGCTCAGTAACCAAGGTAACTTATACCTCTGAACTAGCCTGCTCCCTCGCAGGCTAACTCTCAAGCTTAATTTAGCTGTGTTTCAAAGAATGTCCAACAGATGGAAACAGTTCAGACAGAAAACACCACGTATGAGTTTAACCATTTATCAGAGAAGTTATGTACAGCCCTGTACATGCGAGTCTTGGCATTAGGTTATGCTCCTTTAGGGTAACTCATTGCCATCACATGATCGTGTGTATGATACTACCACAATAACATACCTTGTTATTATTTATGCAATTCCCATGGCAATGAGCAAGGTACGCAGTACCGATCCCCCAACACCGCAAAACCACAGCCAGACACTACATCTTACAGCGGAGAGCCATCTGATACCCTGTCGATACTGGCTCCGCCCGACACTCAGACATGCGTTCCACTGAGTATTTATTCCCACATAAAACACAGCAGGGTGCCTCGCAGGATGGACCAGCCATCTTGTTAGGAGAGAATAAACCTACTTAGCGGCGCATCACTCATACAGTGCTCTCAGACTGATTATTTATTCCCACAAGAACCACACAAGGTGCCTCGCAGGAGAAAAATGGACCAGCCATTTTGTTAGGTGAGAAATAAACCTACTTAGCGGTGCATCATCCATACAACGCTCTCAGACCGAGTATTTATTCCCACCAAAAACACCATGGGGTGCCTTGCAGGAGCAAAATGGACCAGCCATTTTGTCAGGTAAGAATAAACCTACTTAGCGGCGCATCACCCATACAACGGTCTCAGACCGAGTATTTATTCCCACCAAAAACACCATGGGGTGCCTTGCAGGAGCAAAATGGACCAGCCATTTTGTCAGGTGAGAATAAACCTACTTAGCGGCGCATCACCCATACGAAAGCTCACAGACCGAGCATTCATTCTCACATAAAACACAGCAGGGTGCCTCGCAGGATGGACCAGCCATCTTGTTAGGTGAGAATAAACCTACTCGGCGGCACAGCACCCATACATTGCCCTCAGAAGCAACACTACCACCTGATGCCACCAGGTGAGAGCCAGAGCAAGATGCAGCAGCCATCTTGGTGGAATACCCTACTTGATGATCCCGACTGAGTTGGTCCCCCAACACCCGACAAGCCCAAGTGCTTGCACACGACCTGTCACCACAAGCAACACAGAACCCGCAACAATAAACACACCCCCGCCACCCAATGTAGTCATAGAATAATACACACCACAAGGACATGACACAACATCACATCCGACTTAGTGGTCCCAGCAAGAGAGATAACGAAGAAATTGAGCCACAGGGCCCTGAAACCAGCAGTGCACGAATGTTTACATACACCCAGCCCAAAACCCAGAAGAGCAAGCACAACTAACATGATGCACAGTGGCTAGGAAACACCCTATGAGTTCAACCTAGGAAGAAACCTAGAGAGGACCCGGACTCCAAGGGGCGGCTAGACCTCCTCAAGCCATGCTAGGTGATGAGTAGAGAGAACACGCTTTCGGCCACAGCAACAGGTTGCATGGACGATAACCAGCATGGACGATAACCAGGTCAAGACATGCAGACAGGCATGGCCAGAGTCTTTGCAGGAATCCAGATCGTCCGCATCGCCAGTGGATAAAGAACAGGTTGACCAGGCGGGTCGAAGCAACGCAGGAATCGGGCAGCAACCAATGGAAAAGTGAGCCCGAACGTGGAGTATGAACATGGAGACAACTCCTGATGTCAGCGGAGCGGGAAGATCGGGGATGAGAACCAGAACGTGTCATTGGCTTGCCAGCAATGAAGTAGGACAGCGGATCCTGGCCACCAGCCAATGCCTTCATCGCAGGGAGAGACATGAAACTAAAAGAACAAAAGCATCAACCAGTAATAGGTAAAGGACTAAATGTGAAATGCAGAAGAGAACGACATGCAGAGCAAGGATAGACCACGATTGCAATAACGTCAGTGCAGCCGACAACACCGACACAAACCCAACCTGGATAGGATGATGAATCCGATCAAGCCAGCATAATGCAACCCCTGCACGGAACTTGCATACCATACCGCACGATAACGCAAACCTGGAAGCTCCACCCTGGTAGCAAGACAACCACTTGCAGTAAGTCACTTCTGGAGTAACATGACCGGGAGTCCACACCCTGGTTCCAGATCGGAACTCCCATCACAGCAACGTAGTAACGTGTCATGGGCTCACCGGCACCAAAGTAGAACAGCGGATCCCGGCCACCAGCAGGCGCCACCATTGTAGGGAGACATGGAATCAAAAGAACAAATGCATCAACCATACACACACAGAACACAGACAGACCAGCCGCGCGATAACACAAATATGACAAATACAGCTGCATCCTGCACATTAGGCATGAAGCCCCGTTCACATTAACTCCTGCACTCTGTTACACTGCACAGGACGCCGTTCAATCAAGAAAGACCGTCACAACGAGTGAAATCGGATGGCCGTCTAGGGGTTGAGTTAGCAGATGCGAAACGGCCAGGTTATGCTTGGAAAATGTCAAACTGCTTCGGCCTTGGTGTAGCCTACCACAGCCAGAATCTGTACAGAGGACTAAAGGCACCGACCGAAGCAACTGCAGTAGGTAGCACATCGTTAATAAAACACAGTCTTACAATACGGTCAATTCCACTAGACATAAATGACATCATGTGAATACTATGCACCATTGCAGCCCCCCCGTGACACGAGTCCCGCGAAATAAAGGTGACAATACCTGACATTCTAATAATATCCCCATATTGTAGCTTCTAAACGCATCACGTGATAACACGGATGGGTACACCATCTCATCCTAAACGTATCCTGTGACAGTAACAATCAAATGTTCCCTTCCTGAATGATGCTATCGCCTACATGTTAAATCTATGATGAGACCAATCTAGCCAGAGTATAACTTGAGTTCTCCCATCGCTGTCTGCCACCCCCACCAAAATGTAGCTATATTTTCACGCTATGAATGCATAACGGAAGATCAGTAATTTCCAACGAACAAGTGTGTTATGATGCAGACATACAGCACTAGGAGTACCCTTTGCGGATGCAATGCGTTTGAGGTGTAGCTTGCATAGGAATTCTATCAATTTACAATTAATTATGCTTCTAATCTTCTCCAAAAGCATTGTCAGAACGGAATTAGTGAATACATTGATATATGTATGAAATATTATTTGGAAATCGCAAGGCCTACATAATTATAAATGTAATGACTAAAATGAACAAAAACTGCCAAATACACCGCTCTTCACTCACTCAAACTACCTATACAGCTACTGTAGCTGGAACAGACTTTGCATGTAGCTAGCAAGTAATCCTCGAGTGCTTTCATACATGCGAGCTGACAATCGTGCAGGTGCTAACTTAACAAAACGTTCGGAACTTTGAATAGCCACAGTTGTTAGCAGAATATCAGATGAAATCGTCCTCCATGCATTACCTGCAGCATTTGTTCCTCTATGAATATCGTGTAAACACCCATACCGCAGCCACCACACTACTTGACAGCTAGCAGTACGCCCGCAAGCGTAGTAGAATGAAACAATTAAGGATGGATGACAACACTGCAATTCGACACAGAACACGCCACACAGAAACAAGCAGCGCATGACGGACCACATCCAAATTAGATACATACCCGTCGAGGCGAAATACCATATCACAGCAGCAAATACCGAACCAGATCATACGAACCACATCCGAGGAATGAATGCACTCGAGACACATTGGGAACGACGGCCAGCAAAACAACAACCGCACAATCTCCAGGATCGGGAATGGCGCAGGCCCCAAGGCACCGGGGCAAAGGCTGAAGCAGCAGACCATTCCCTGATGTCGGAATTTCCCCCGAACTGCAGCACGGCTTCAACCTGGAGAACCCATGGATCCAGCATGTCCTCCCCGCACGCAAGCGCGGCCCTCTCCGACTCAGGAGGACGGAAGCCCCGAGATCTTCCAGCGAAGGTGGTCGAAGTCACTGCATGAACACTGAACCCGACTCGTGGCCTCCAGCAGGAAACCGAAGAACCCTTCGTGCCAGATCCCGAAGGCAGCGCTACCACTAGGCAGCAAAACGAAACCCAACTCCTGGAGGAAGACGAAAACCCCCACACCCAACAGAAAGCATGCCAGCCTGTGCAATTCACGGACGACATTGAAAATGACTCCGGTGACACGCACCCGTATGCTAGTAGAAGCTCAAAACTGACTTCGTAACCTGATGGTTATATAGACATGTAGCAATCTCACATGTGATAAGAGCGATCCTGCATCAGCTGATGCATTGCTGACCAATTACCACTCGGGTTTCCTGGCTGAACTGGCTATGCTAATAATCCCAAAAGACCTTTCCGTGTATTTTCTCGCTCGCATCACTTTTGTCCTGCCGGTGTTCAGAAACATGAGTTCAGACTTTTTTCTGTCATTGTGACCAAGCATGAATTGATGTGTTTAATTTAGTTCCAAAGAACATAGTTAAGAACAAGTTAAGAAAAGCATGTCTTACCACTTTCACTGTCTTCAAAAGCCAATAGTTAATTCACATAGGCCTAGACTATGGCGGAATCTCAAATCGCATACTACGTACTGCAGTACGTACTTCGCGGATGATGGTAAAGTACGTACTGTTTAGTATATTTTAAGATAGTATGCCAGTACTGGGACTGATGGGGACTTACCTTGTCATAATATTGTGTCTCAAAATTACATTTTGTCATGCATTAACATTTTGCTAGACACCATTAAGCATTGTGTTAAACTGACTAAAATTTCTTATGAAGTTTACTTCCACCAGATATAGCATCTATGAATTGTATGGCTGTTTTAAAAGCTTATAAGCCAGCAACACTAGTATCTTACTGCTTGGAATAGTCATGAGAATTGAGCAATTGTTAGCTAGACTGAAGACGAACTTTATACTGCCAAACTATTTCATTTCAGGGCACAACAACGATAGACATTAATGCAGTAATTATCAATACAGGTGACGATACTGGACTTTTTCGTCTTGTGAAAAGACGAGAGAATCGTGAAAACCCCTCCTCTTTCACTGCGCAAGTAGCTGTGGTCTATATTACCCCAACAAGCTTGCATGGATGCACACTTCGAAATCCACCAGAAATAGTAGGCCATCTGGGAACATTTGGCATACTATTTTCAGCGTACAATGGTTTGAGACATAATAATCTTCTCGCATACTTATCTGGTATGCAAGTATGCGATTTGAGATTCAGCCTGTATAAGCAGTGCATCTAAAGACCAGCCAGTTGCAACCCAATATGGCATGTCCATTCCTCAACAACCCGGTGGATGAAGGTGCTCAGATTCTACACAAAGCGTTTACACCATCAGCCCCAAGGGTCTTCAGAGACAGAAGTTCTCCACTGGGCTTCCGTAATGAGTGTCTGTGGGAGAGGTACAGGTTCAGTAGGTCCAGCAAAGTTTACCTATGCAGTCTTCTGGAACCACACATAAGGAAGCACACTCAACGTAGCCAAGCCGTGACCACTGTTCAGTCTGTCTGCAATAGCTCTGCGTTTCTTTGCATGTGGGACATTCTTGTACAGTGCTGGTGACGCAGAAGTTCTTGCGAAGGCAACTGCATGCCAGGAAATAAGGGTATGCCTTGCCCTAAAGCAGTATCTGAATCTTTTTATCACTTTCCCTGGCCATCTTGAAACACAAAGAATCAAGGAGGCATTTTATTAAATTGCAGGTATGTGACTGTTAAAATAAATGTAAAGTAGCCTACTGGTTGACAAGCCCCTGTATTAACGTAATCCTCTTTTTCAGGCTTCCACAATGTTATAGGTGCAATAGACTGTACCCATGTGCATGCCAGTCCCCATCTGGAAATATGGATTCAGACTATGTCAGTCGGAAATCTTTCCATAGCCTAAACATACAGGCATCTACTACGGGCATATGTCCACAAACTGTCAGAATGGTAGTAATTGGATTTGGATGAAATGTGCACATCTGTGAAAATAGATCAAATAAGTTTTGATGTCAACACTTCTTTGGATTTAAATCCTGTTACCCTGGCAGTTGTTCACAGAAATGTCAATTTCAATGTCTGCCTCACACAAAGTAGTAACTGTGCTGTTCAGAGATAATGTTTCACTTTACCTTATCAGCACAGATCAATCAGAAAAAATATGGTATTTCCTTTCCTAACCAAGTATGTCATAGCACTAACATGTAGCTGCAGAAAGCCTATGCAAAACCAGATTTGAAACCTCACACAATGTCAGACCCAATGTAAAAATATTATTCTGGAATGTGAGCAATGTTGAGATAATTCGGAACTGGAATTTACATTTTGAAAGACACCACTGCATCAACTCTTCTTAGTCATGTTGAGCAATTTAACATGAAGACTCTGCCAAGCAAAGTGTGCCACATCATTGGTCACCCTTTATGCTGTCAGATGATCATTGTAGTTATGTCAGTTCACATAAGTTAGCCTACAACATCATTTTGATTGATCATAAATTGGATATCATCTAGCCTGATAATATAGCCAGTCTTATTTATCTAGTGATCTGAATTTTCATTTATTAAAAATAAGAAATTAAACAATAAGTAGGCTAGTATGACTTACGCATTTAATCTGTCAGCAATTCAACTATCTCCCTCGTCTTGTCAGTTGTGGCGGTATTGCCCTTTTTGGTGATGACTCCTTTAAATTCTTCATTAAGTACCATCAGCAGGGGTTGTTCTGCTGTTCAGCAGATCACTGCTCTAGTTTTCGCTTCTTTTTTGTGACATAGTATCTTCATTTCGTTGATTGCTTATTCTGGGCTGCAAATGTACTCCGTGCGCATGCACAATGCAAGCCAGTTCAAGCCTGGTTTGAGTTAACATTAACAAAACACAGTTAGATTGTGTTAATGGAACGGCTTGAGCCTTAAGTGGAAGTTCGTGTTCATTCAAACCGGGCTTTTTCAATTAAGCGCTGATTTTATTAGCGCATAGATGGAATACCCCCCAGATCCAGCTAGGTAGCTATTATATTGTTAACCAACTATACAGTTACTTCTGCTGTGAAGTTTTCATGCTCCACAAGTGAACAAAGTAACATTTTGTGCGACAGTGCTGCCTAGAGCAACAAAATGTAATGGCTATCTACACAATAAGGCTGCACAACTATAAATGCTGAGCATGTCTTAACCTTAACATGACATTAACAACGCCGATCCGCATAAATATAAACCAAGCTGTATGGTATACCTTGTTGGTCATGTTTGGACCCAGTCCATTCAGCTGACGCAAGAGCTATAGCTGCTATTGATATTTGCTAGTTAGCTTTGGGGAAACAGTGTTAGCAGGCTAGATTGCTTGTTATACTATGTTATTGCGGTGATCTTTTTTAAATACTATGTATTCATCAACTGTGACACGAATGCGCCCGCACCCCACAATTCAGCAGCACACCAATGCCCCAAAAAGAAACAGCTGGGACCCTCCGGAAGATTCCCTTGGGACCTCATCAGATGAGGTATTTAAGGGTTCCCAGGGAGTAGCTCTGTGTGGAGGCCAGAAGCAAAGCTGATGAACAAGACAAGGCTGGAAGACAGAAGTGGAGGAAGGCCAGGAGATGGAGGGTGCTGGAGCAGCAGCCAGAGCTACGGCCACCAGCACGCATTCCACCCTAACCCCACCGGGGGCTGCCCCAGAGATGACGTTGCCTCCCCAATCACAGGGTTTGACCTTTGTTTTTCCCTCACCTCCTCACCATTGGTTAATAAAACACACTCCAGGGCACTGAACACATCCTCTGTGTCCGTTCCCTGTGTCTCTCCCATTACACTGGTGGAGGATGCGGGCATAGCTCCAGTCTAGAGAGACAGGGAACAGCTGTCTCTGGTGGAGGATCCTTTAAACTGCCTATCGAGCATGAAGAATTTCTCTGGGGCCTGCGGGAAGACAATGCCCGACTGCACCCAGCTTCAACACAACAGCTAGGACTGGGAAGATGCTCTGGAGGATGTCAAGGCTGCCTTCATAGCCAAAATCCCAGAGCCTCACAGAGCCAAAAAAGTGCCAGCGGAGCCACCTAGAGCACCAGCCGTGCCCGATACGAGCCCCTTCTCCCCGGCTCTGCCATTGGAGACCCAGAGGGACATTAGGCAGGTCCTGCTAACATGATGAGAAGAGCCATGGGGGAGGTCCAGAGCCCTGGCCACGCCAGATGAGCCTCCCAGCTCCCCGACTGTTTAAGATGAGCCTCTAGGAGTTAATAAGTAGCTGCTCTTCAAGCCCCCTTCCTGGCTCATCAAAGTTACTTCTAGTCGTGGCCCGGCTGAAAAAGCCTGGCCTAGTCTTTCTTTCTTGTTTAACTAAACCACCTTTCCATCTATCCATTTCATGCTGAGTCAACCACTCTGTTTGGTCATATTGGTCCAATTCCAATGCTGCATCTGTCAATTCCCCTTTGACCAACACAGCAGGGCTTAACCCAGAACAACATTTCACCTCTGCTTGTTGGCTGGCCCTGTTTATCCCAAGAATAAAAAGGAAGTTTCAGATCAATATCCGTGTCACATTTAGTCAAGGTTTTTGTGAGGATGTGTCCATCCCATTTACACATTTTTCAGTTCTAATCATAAAGAATTCTGTAGGGGATATCACTGCATTGGCTCAGGAACATTTCCGAAAACTATTGTCTGAGAACACAGTACGTCGCTGCATCCACAAATGCAAGTTAAACCTCTACCATGTAAAGAAGAAACCATGTATAAACAACATCCAGAAATGCCTTCTCTGGGCCTGATCTCATTTAAAATGGACTGAGGTGAAGTGGAAAACAGTCCTGTGGTCTGAATAATCAAAATTTGAAATTATTTTTGGGAATCATGGACACCGCATCCTCTGGGCTAAAGAGGAGAGGGACCATCCGGCATTTTATCAGCACACAGTTAAAAAGCCAGCATCAGTGATGGCATGGGTGACTTGCACATCTGTGAAGGCACCATTAATGCTGAACAATGTACAGGTGCTGGTCATATAATTAGAATATCATCAAAAAGTTGATTTATTTCAGTAATTCCATTCAAAAAGTGAAACTTGTATAATGTATACATTCATTCCACACAGACTGATATATTTCAAGTGTTTATTCCTTTTAATTTTGATGATTATAACTGACAACTAATGAAAACCCCAAATTCAGTATCTCAAAAAATT
>JACXGI010006534.1:0-41983 GCA_016801175.1 Esox masquinongy
GAACTGAAAACTGCTGTTCACAAACGCTCTCCATCCAACCTCACTGAGCTCGAGCTGTTTTGCAAGGAGGAATGGGCAAAAATTTCAGTCTCTCGATGTGCAAAACTGATAGAGACATACCCCAAGCGACTTACAGCTGTAATCGCAGCAAATGGTGGCGCTACAAAGTATTAACTTAAGGGGGCTGAATAATTTTGCAAGCCCAATTTTTCAGTTTTTTTATTTGTTAAAAAAGTTTGAAATATCCAATAAATTTCGTTCCACTTCATGATTGTGTCCCACTTGTTGTTGATTCTTCACAAAAAATTACAGTTTTATATCTTTATGTTTGAAGCCTGAAATGTGGCAAAAGGTCGAAAAGTTCAAGGGGGCCGAATACTTTCGCAAGGCACTGTAGATGGTAAAATAACACTCCATGGCTCATTCATACCTTGTTGTCTCCGTTGGTGTATTGGCCAATCTCCCTGTCCCGCTTGCGTTCATCAGACTGTCGTTTGAGGCCCCGTACAGATGTGTGTCTGATGACGGTGGTCTCTCTGGGGAGCGGGGGCACAACTGGGGGTTGGTCATCAGGACTGTACAGCTGAGGTAGGGGCGGTCTGGGAGGGACACCCTCCTCTGCCTGCCAAGGACACAACCAACCAGGATCACATTTACTGTCATAAACTGTACCAGAACATTCCAAATGATATGTCAGATGGAGTGGTGGAGGACTGGCGGCCACTCACCCATTTTGGCACAGACACGGGGAGGGCAGCTGCGGTGGTGTACTGTATAGAGGTGGGGGTGGTGGGGCTATGCTGCTGGGCCAGTCTTATTTCTCCCAGGGAGAGACTGGCAGGTAGCGAAGGCACTGATGATGGCAACAATGAAGGCACAAGTTTTCTCTCTGGAGACACAAACACACGTAAAACACCCCCTGACACACACATGTAAAACACCCCCTGACGCACACACGTAAAACACCCCTTGACGCACACACGTAAATAAAACCTGACACACACACGTAAAACACCCCCTGACGCAAACATGTAAAACACCCCCTGGTACAAACACCTACAACACCCCCTGACGCACATGTAAAACACCCCCTGACACACGCATAAAACACCCCCCGACGCACACATGTAAAACACCCCCTGACGCACACATGTGAAACACCCCCTGACGCAAACATGTAAAACACCCCCTGGTACAAACACGTACAACACCCCCTGATGCACATGTAAAACACCCCCTGACACACACGTAAAACACCCCCCGACGCACATATGTAAAACACCCCCTGATGCACACACGTAAAAAGAACCTGACGCCCACAAGTAAAACACCCCTTGACGCACACACGTAAAACACCCCCCAACGCACACATGTAAAACACCCCCTGACGCACACACGTAAAAAGAAACTGACGCACACACGTAAAACACCCCTTGACGCAAACATGTAAAACAACCCCTGGTACAAACACGTACAACACCCCTTGACGCACACATGTAAAACACTCACTGACACACGCGTAAAACACCCCCGACACACACATGTAAAACACCCCCTGACGCACACACGTAAAACACCCCGTGACACACGCGTAAAACACCCCACGACGCACACATGTAAAACACCCCTTGACACACGCATGTAAAACACCCCTTGACACACACACGTAAAACACCCCCAACGCACACAACATAAATCACCCCCAATACACACAAGGTAAAACACCCCTGACACACACAATGTAAAACACCCCGACACAAACATGTAAAACAACCCAACACACACATATAAAACACCCCCTAACATACACATATAAAACACCCCCTGACACACACGTAAAACACCCCCTGACACACACGTAAAAAGAACCTGGAGCACACAACGTAAAACACTCCCTAACACACACAACGTAAAACACCCCCTGACACACACAAGTAAAACACCCCCTGACACACACGTAAAAAGAACCTGGAGCACACAACGTAAAACACTCCCTAACACACACAACGTAAAACACCCCCTGACACACACAAGTAAAACACACCCTGACACAAACACGTAAAACACCCCCTGACACAAATGCGCACAACACCCCCTGACACAAATGTGCACAACACCCACTGACACACACACACAAGGCAGATTAAACATTTCTTTTTTTCAGGCCGAACTGTTTTAATTCATAAATGTGGACCTACAGTGGATATAAAAAGTATACACACCCTTGTTAAAATGCCAGGTTTTTGTGATGTAAAAGAATGAGACAAAGATAATCATGTCAGAACTTTTTCCACTTTTAATGTGACCTATAATGTGAACAATTCAATTGAAAAACAAACTGAAATCTTTGAGGGGGAAAAATGAAAAATAAAAACCTTACAATAACCTGGTTGCATAAGTGTGCACACCCTCTTATAACCGGGGATGTGGCTGTGTTCAGAATTAACCAATCACATTCAAACTCATGCTAAATAGAAGTCATTACACACCTTCCATCATTTAAATTGACTCTGATTAATCACAAATAAAGTTCAGCGGTTCTAGTAGGATTTTCCTGACATTTTCTTAGTTGCGTCACAGAGCAAAAGCCATGGTCCGCAGAGAGCTTCCAAAGCATTACAGGGATCACACTGTTGAAAGATATCAGTCAGGAGAAGGGTACAAAAGAATTTCCAAAGCATTAGATATAACATGGAACACAGTGAAGACAGTCATCATCAAGTGGAGAAAATATGGTACAACAGAGACATTACCAAGAACTGGACGTCCCTCCAAAATTGATGAAAAGACGAGAAGAAAACTGTTTAGGGAGGCTTCCAAGAGGCCTACAGCAACATTAAAGGAACTGCAGGAATTTCTGACAAGTACTGGCTGTGTGCTACATGTGACAACAATCTCCCGTATTCTTCATATGAATGGCCTATGGGGTAGGGTGGCAAGACGGAAGCCTTTTCTTACAAAAAAAAACATCCAAGCCCGGCTGAAGTTTGCAAAAACAAACATCAAGTCCCTCAAAAGCACATGGGAAAATGTGTTATGGTCTGATGAAACGAAGGTTGTACTTTTTGGCCATAATTCCAAAAGGTATGTTTGGCGCAAAAACAACACTGCATATCACCCAAAGAACACCATACCCACAGTGAAGCATGGTGGTGGCAGCATCATGTTTGGGGCTGTTTTTCTTTAGCTGGAACCGTTTCTTAGTCAGGGTGGAGGGAATTATGAACAGTTCCAAATACCAGGCAATTTTGGCACAAAACCTTCAGGCGTCCATTAGAAAGCTGAACAGGAAGTTCACCTTTCAGCACAACAACGACCCAAAGCACACATCCAAATCCACAAAAGCATGGCTTCACCAGAAGAAGATTAACGTTTTGGAATGGCCCAGCCCGAGCCCAGACCTGAATCCAATTGAACATCTGTGGGGTGATCTGAAGAGGGCTGTGCACAGGAGATGTCCTCGCAATCTGACAGATTTGGAGCGCTTTTGCAAAGAAGAGTGGGCAAATATTACCACGTCAAGACGTGCCATGCTAATAGACTCCTACCCAAAAAGACTGAGTGCTGTAATAAAATCAAAAGGTGCTTCAACAAAGTATTAGTTTAAGGGTGTGCACACTTATGCAACCAGGTTATTATGCATTTTTTATTTTTTATTTTTCCTCCTCAAAGATTTCAGTCTGTTTTTCAATTGAATTGTTTGCATTATAAGTCACATTAAAGGTAGAAGAGTACTGACATGATTTATCTTTGTCTCATTCTTTTACATCACAAGAACCTGGCATTTTAACAGGGGTGTGTAGACAGGGGTGTGTAGATTATATCCACTGTAGTTAATGATGCAACTCCAGACTGGGTCAAATGTAAAGAATGGTTTATTGTGAAATTTGACACCATGGGGCTTCAGACACTACTATCCCATCAAGATGACCATAATAAACTCTTCAGTCTTTTACATAACGAGGAATTTTGTCCCATGTAAATTTTTAAGCAGTATCCACCTAACTCTCCATATTTTCCAGAGCATCAGTATGGGTGTGTAGGAGCAGATATAGGAAGAAGCCCAGCACTCTTCTCACCTGGGTTGTTTACAGAAGAGATGGTGAACTGGTAGTTGGCTTTGCTGGAGCTGAGACCTGCCATCACGTCTTCAATTCTCCATAGCTCTCTCTTTATCTGGGACCTTTCCAGCTGCTCACACACACGCATACACACACACGCATACACACGCACACACGCATACACACGCACACACGCATACACACACACACACACACATACACATACACACACACGAGGACGCACATGTTCAGTGTTGCTACCGCTCTGTTGACTGTTTTGTGATGTCATGAATTATGTCTGTATTATAGATGTCTTATCATTGGTAAGATCTTAGTTTCCTCATTCCCACACACAACCATTCGTGTGTGAATCTGACCCTGAGTGAGCATGTGTTCGCATTTGTGCGGTTGTGGTGTGGTCCTGACCTGAGAAAGACCACTGCGGTTCATCTGGCCCTCCAGAGCTGTCCTCAGCCAGTCTACGTCTCTCTCCAGCCTGCTGTACTCGTTCCAGGCATTCGCCATCTCCTGCATGGAGCGAGGGATATAAAAACAAACAAAGGGAGAGAGAGAAAGGGAAAGTGAAGGAAATAGTTTTTGTTGTCAGTGTTCCTGGCTGTGTCAGGCCAGACAGAACAGGTCTTACCGTGGACACCTGAGAGATCTCAGCTCGGATGTGCACCACGTCCTCCTGCAGTAGCCTCTGCTGGTAGGCTATCTTCTCCTGGTGGGCCGGCTGGTCCCTGTACTGCTCCATCTGCTGGTGGGACACATCCAGCACCGACTCCAACTTGTCCTAATCAGAGGACAGGACACAATCTGTGACCCGCGAAAGGGAAGGAACGCGCAGAGAAGGAACGCCCAGGCATGCAACACCCATTGAAAACACCAGTCCCTTCTTTCAATTGGTTTCTGGATGCTTTTCTTTCAATTGTATCCTGGCTACTTCCACGTGCTATGGTTGGTTATGGTTATATTTTTTCCATGGAATTCTGCTTGCAAATCATCTCATATAGTTCGGAGACAGACACCCTCAGTAGGCTACCTCTAATCCACAATAATGTCACAGATTATTTGCTACTGTAGTGTGTACATGGGACAACGGTTGTAAATAAATGCATAAACATTGCTATGGCAAGTTTGAGTGAATCCAAGCCTAAATATATGACTCTGGGCTACAGGCTGTCAGCGGCACATGGTAACAAATGGTTTATGAAGGGAGCTTATAGCCTATTATCGCTGCTTCAATGTGAAAGTGAGGCTATACAGCAAGGGGCTAAACCAATCCTCCCACTAGGAAGGCCAGGTAAACCCAGGTGTTTTTTCCCTGGGTGGTTCTTCCCTGGGTGGTTCTTCTCTGTGGGATGCAGATAGACCCTTCTCCACAATTAGGGCACTTGGTCATCACTACAAGAGTATAGGAGCCAACAATAAACATAAACTCAATACCTTGTCTTCCTTCAGTGTGCTTATCGTGGTCTCCAGCTCCTGAAGGATCTTGTCTTGTTCACACAGTCGACTTAGCTTCACCTGCAAAGGGGACAGCAACAGGCAGCATAGAGGACAGAGGTAAATACAATCTATAAGACTGAATATATGGACAGAACACAAAACCAAACAGGGTCTGGTAAATGCTATTCAAATACAGGACCCAGCAGAATGAATTGATAGTCTGCTGTAGTCTGCTATGTCTGTAAATATGTCAATAGGGCCCATCTCTTTAAAAGCCCTGAGGACCTCTATTCATCTTCTGTGTAAAAAATGTAAATAAAGCCTTATACTGTCTGATGTGAAAAATTCTAATGCCCATTATAAGCAATCATGATCAAAAATACATATTTTGAAATGTGTTTTCCACGATGCTGAGCATATTGGGTAAATATTCTTACTGAGACTGGCAGATGTGTTCCCCCCCAGAAATGGGTTATATGTTTATGAAAACAAAATAAGACTGCCTAGTTTAGTCTTTCTCACACAGTGACTGTTTATTCTCGAGTTCTATTTATCTTTCTGTTCAATTAATAATTAAGCTGTTTTTATTTCACAACCGTATATTGTTGTTTTAATTGCATGAAATATTCATTGTTCAAACAAATTCACCAGGAAATTCTTATAAATTGTTAAACTAGAACAATGCTAATGATGAAAAGCCAGGACATTCAGCTTATTTACCTCCGTTCTGAGCAAACAAAGATTTAAAAAGGCCGGATCACACAAATCAAACTGAAAAATTTAAGAGCTCCATGTATAAAATCCCATTACATGCATTTTTCCCTTTAAATTGAGAGCTGGAAATAAAAGCCCTTGTCGATGCTTTCAGGCCTAAACAGTGCTGCTGTCGGTCCCCAGAGCGGCAGCTCATCTCTGCTCCCCTCCTTCTCTCCTCCCGCCTTACTACAGTACAGCTACAGAATACTTCTCAACTCTTTAGAAATTCAACATGTTAAGGAAAAAGAGATGGACCAACCTGATGTTTATCAGACAAGGTTTAGTTACGGGAGAATGGGGACAATATACTCACATCAACATCACTCTCTGCTACTTTAACGGGTCTTGAACGTCTGTCTTTTAGTGTTTCACTTCCAGTAACCTACAGTGACCCAAAGGCACAAATACAACTTACTTTTCCCGCTAATAATTGCCTGAAAAAGAGTTCAAATACCGTAGAAAGTGAAACAATCATTCAATAGACAACAATGAACAGACCAAAAACGTTATACAAATGATTCAGCAACAAGATAACACTTTTCTAAGACACATCTCAGAAAAGTTAGGTAAAAAAGGAGTCAACAATACTTCGATAGCAGTATGCACAAGCCATAAACACTATATATATAGTGCTGTGGGAAACGTATACACCTCCTCTCTGATTTTCTGTATTAATACATATTTTTCATTGAATCTGATCAGATCTTTTTGTGGGTTATAGAAAATAGAGGGATTAGTAGGGGCAGGTGTTTTAATACCTTCATAAACAATTAGGCCTGATTTGGGACAGCCCTGCCTAATATGAATCTAACTTTGACCTATAAGATTAAAGTTTTCAGGACACAGGCTCCAAAGCCACATCATGGCACGATCAAAATAAACTCTGGAAAGGGTTACAGAGCCATTTCAAGGCTCTGGGGCCCCCCCAAACCACAGTCAGAGCCATATTGTCCAAATGAAGAAAGTTCGGGACAGTAGGAACTTATCTTGGAGAAATCTCACCAAGAGAAAGGCGTAAAATCACCCAAGAAGTCAAAAAGAACCCTAGAACAACATCCAGGACCAGGCATCTCTTGCCATTGTTCATGACTTCACTATCAGAAGGCACTGGGCAAAAATTGGACTTATGGCAGAGTTTACATTTAGAGCCTAAAAGCACCTGGATGACCTTAAAGAGTTCTGCAACAATGTTCTATTTACAGATGAGTGAAAAGTGGATCTTTCTGGGTGACATGGCCCCCTCTGGTGAAAATCAAACAGAGTTAAAATTTTGGAATGGCCTAGCCAACATCCAAACCTGAATCCCATTGAGATGTTGTGGCAGGAACTGAAACGAGAAGTTTATGCTCGAAAACCCTCAAATGTCACTGAATTAAAGCATTTCTGCATGGAGTAGTATCTGACTGAAGGAAATAGTTTTTCACAGCAGTATATACACGTACATATATACTTTATATATTATATGTGTACAGCATATATACTGCATACATACATGATATATACATAAAACTGTTTAGGAGAGGCCTGAATGAAGGAAAACTGCAGAGCTGCTGTTTCCTGGCTGTGTATCAGTGGGCTTAATGACCATGTCCTCTCTATGAACCAGTAGAAAATGAGGAACTAGCAGGAAATGCTGCCCTTTCTTTCTCTCTGATACAGTGACACATCAGACGTAAGACATGTTTCAGAGACCCAAACAGTGCTAATGATTTCTGTTGTTTCATTTCAAAGGGCATAAATACATGCACAGATACAAGCCAGTTCAAGCCAGCATGCTATCACAGCAACTGACATTTTTTATTATTAGCCATCAATTTAATTGATTAGTCTCCATTTGTCAGTCAGCACAAGCTGACACAGCATCACACTGATGGACTACAATACCCAGCAGGCCAAGCTATGCAGTGCAGATGCAGGTAGGTCTCTTGTCAGACTAGGAAAGTGAGCAGTGCCTACTGCATACAAATGATATTAGGAGAAGCAGTGGAATGGTCTCACTCTTTGTATGCACACCATCCTTACATTGTAAATGGACCCACAACCTGGAGGGGCATTTTCTAACACACTATGTACCCCAAAGAAACAGGTCAATATTTTTGTTCTGTTTTAAAAAGAGAAATAGAGAGGCGTAACATCAGAATGCATACATCAATAATAACTTCCTACTCCTAGATAGGTTAGATATGGCTTGTGGTGTTACATACAAATCCCTTAAAACCATCAAAAGCTTTGTACTGTTGTAAATGGAAGACATTTGCTGATAGCAGGATGCAGAAATATACAGTAAAACACAAAGTCATTCTGCTGAAGCTGGCATTAGACATATGATGCAGCAAAGCATCAAGATAGTGTAGGTCTCTTTCAGCGGCATTGCCTTATGATAAGTGGCCTATACATGACGCTGTGAACACTGTGTTTATGACGGTGCTGCTTGAAAGTTCAGTTCCCATTAGTGGAAGTACAACCCCATTTCCAAAATACTTGGGAAAATGCAAATAAAAACAGAATGCAATGATATGCAAATCATTTATCCCTATACTTAATAGAAAATAGTACAAACAGAAGAACAAAGAAAACATATCAAATGTTTAAACTGAGAAATATTATTGTTTTTGGAAAAATACATGCCCATTTTGAATTTGAAGCCAGAAACACGTATCCGGGAAATTGGAAAAGGGGCATCTTTACCAACGTGCTGCATCACCTCTTCTTTTAACAACACTCTTTAAGCGTTTGGGAACTGAGGAGAACAAATCCCCATGATGACGGTGCTCCAGAAATTATGTCTGCTTAACGAACTAAACTGATGTTTGTTTCAGTTTGTTCTCAACAATAACATTTCTCAGTTCCAACATTTGATATGTTGTCTTTGTACTATTTTCTATTGAATGTAGGGTTTAAATGATTTGCACATAATTGCGTTCTGTTTTTCTTTACATTTTACACATTTTGTCCCCAACATGCATTATTCTCAATATACTTTGATACCATTTTATATTTTATACTGTAGTTTATACTGTAGCCAAGAGTTTTGTTTGTATAAGATCATTTCGTAGTCAAGCTGATGGCTTTGTTAAATTGATAGAGACACAGATTAATGCAGGCTAGTAATTGTTCTCAGTATACAGAACATTATTAACAAACACAAGGGTGGTTAAAACACACAGAGGACAGTTTCATTTCCTCCATAAACTTAAAGCACACAGCCCTGAGGACAGAGGGCAGAAAGCGAGAGGGAGTCAGACTGACACATTATATAAAGTATGGAAGAGACGGAACAGAGCATGAGAAAGAAACAGAGCAAGAAGACTGTGTTCCTGGGGCCCACCTTCAGATCAAGATACTCCAGGTCCTTCTTCAGCTGCATGTAAGTATCATCAGCCTGACAGACAGTGAGGAGCGGAGAGACAGATCACAAGACTGGAAGCTGCAAAGGACGCTAGGAGACTATTGTATTATTGCTTCAGGTGCTGTTACCTCCCTCATTCTCATTTAAGATTCATCGCCAATCACCAGAATGTTATAGAAAGCATAGGACAGCATATCAGGGAGATTGATTTGATTACACTATGAAAACTACCCCCCTCGTCAGAGCAGGGATTGTAGAGGATTTAATTGTTTTGTCATCAGTTGTTTTTTTTAATTCAATTTAGCACACAATCTGTGGTATGGTTAAATCATGTCTACATGAGCATGAAGAGAAAATGAGCGTTGATGGAGGGACTGTACACTATACATGAGCATGGTTGTCATTTGTTTTCGTTGAGCCCCTTTGCAACTTCACTGGGGTGTGCAGGTCTGAGGGCAGAGCACTGCAATGCGTTTGGACTGGCTCCTCTAGGGAGAGACACACTACTAAGCCAGCCAGTGTGCCCAGGATCACATTACACTAACACAGTGAAACACACAGTTCAAAACTCTAGATTTAAAGGATGTATGTCTCATTGTAGTATCCTGGTTTGCAAAGATCTCAAATAGCATACGATACATATATCTGTGTAAAGGCAGGCATGGTGTATAGCTAACCAGACACATACTTGGGGTGAAGCTTGGGAGTGAAATCATGTTTATATTTTGATTTTTATTCAATGAAAGATGGCTTTGATTGAGGCCAACTATTCAAACAAAATCTAAAGCTGCAGGCAGTCCATGCTTAAGAAAACCACTGAAACAAGACAGCACAAACTAGGGTTGCAGAATTCCAGGAACCTTCAATAAAAATTCTCATTTGGAATATTCCCAGAATTAGCGGGAATAAACAGTTTATTGAAAGTTCCCAGAATACTTAAACCCCAGCACCAACCAACCAACAAACTTGAAGATGCACAAACTGGGGGGTGACGGGGTCTTGGAAAGGGAGTGGGGGCGGTTGTTTCCACGATGCGCTGGTTTTGGGCATTGGGATGGGCGGATGGGAGACGGCCTGACCTGCAGGCTGGGGCCTAGGAGGCCGTTGTGCTGTAGGTGGTGGAGAGTGTCGCAGTGGATGCCAGCCATCTTGGCCTGATGCCTCCTGAGCTGAATGAGCAGCAGGGTCAACTCCTCCGGCTGCAGGAGGGCCAGGCCCAGAAGAGGGAGGGGTAGAGAGAGAGAGCACTTCACCACCTGGCCACCAGGGGGCAAGAGCAGTGAGGCCCTAGCTCTACCCAGCCAAGACAGCCACGTGCATGAGCAGCCTACTACAATACCTGCTCCTCTCTCTAATCCGCCACCCACACAAGGCCCTTCAGAGCCGAATAGAACTGAATCCACCAGCCTGAAAATGGTGCTGCTTTCTGATTGAAATATATTACATTTAAGTTGGCTTCGGCATTTTAAATAGTCCTAATATAAAGCATAGAATAATTTTGACTGGGTGTGCAATGAAGATAAATGAAAAGACAGAAGCTATACCGTTTTCCCATGCAAGCTGGGGGCGCTGACTGTATGTGTGATGTAGCTCATGGATGGCATTGACCGTCTCTCTATCTGAGTAGTCTGTGGGAAAACAGAGTAAAACAACAAGTCATTAGGCAATCAAGCAGAATGTCAAATCATACATTTAAAGTTGCACGGGTGAAGAAGCCAGCAATGTGGTTCACATTGTTGGCAGCTTTACATCCCTGCTATGGGGCTTTCTAATATATCATCCCAAACTTGAAGACATTGCCTGCAACCTCACTAAAATTTGTGCACATATCATGGTTTTTCTTCTATCCACTTATTTATATCTAAACCTCTTATCTGAAAGGTGTTCCCCCAGTTTAAGTTGCTATAGGGCTTTGAAGGTTTGACATTTTTGCTTAACAGACAGAATTCCTTAAAACCCTTAAAAGGACACAAATAACAAGAGATTTAATTAACTACACATAAATTATCCCCAACCTGCTTTCTTAAAATAACATTTGTTTGCTACCAGCGAGAGAAGCACTTTGAGCCATTCCCTCAGAGATTCCCAAGCCACTCTTTTTTGCTGTATAATAGGTTTTTTATTTAAATGTGAGATCAGAAGAAAGAGACTGTTGCTGATGGTTAGGATACAGTGGAAATGTTTATAGGGTGCTGAGAGGCCCTGGGCAAGTTGAATTAGCAGCTAATAACACATTTCTGTGATATTCCATAGAGGTACACAGAACACAGTACAAATATACACACTCAAGCCAAAAAGGCATCACCAGCCTAAAAGATGCTAGATCCACCAAAACAAAGTTGCTCTGCAGACTAAATTTAGTACCCATAAACCATTGCTCTCTTGGATGGTCTAACACACAGTGGCTCATTAAAAACATACTCTTCTTCTTTAGTGTTAAACATCCTTCTTCCTTCTGTGAACGAGTGGTGGAATTCTATTTGAGACACTTGTAATTAGTGACTTAGCGTCATGGCTGAATGATGAGGAAATGGAGTGGCTAGGACACGTTGTTTTCTTGGTGTGAGGACATGGGGATGGTGATCAGGGCTGTGCGGAGGTCATTGTGGTGCAGCCTCACAAAGAGCTCCTCTCATGTGGGGGGTGTGGCAGCCGTCAGGGAGGACGGTGCCTGGCCACAGGGGTTACACACACACATACTGTGACACATGCTGCTGTAGGCCTGAGAATTGAGACTGGGACGGGCTAAAAGATTGGAGGAATAGGGAATGGGAAGATCCACACACACCCTGCCACCTGTGTAGAAGGCCTGGGTGTGGACTGTGTGAATCCTTCAGAACTTGTGACCGGCATCAAAGTAAAGATGTGGAGAAATCACAGCAGGGCTACTTCTCATGCTCCTCTTCCCATGGTAGGCCCTGTCTCTAATGGTTAACACTTCTCAGTTATTATTCCAACTCAGTGGTGAGTTGGAAATTCACTACAAATGAATGAGCTAAGTAACTGTGAGAATTTAAACAAATTATGAAAGATGAATGCCTTTGCTGTGAAACAGTCTCGAGCTGACAGACCAGTCGCACATAACTCTTCAAAGCCCAATGAGTCAGTGTCCTACCTTAGAGAGCTGGGAGCACAAGCGTCCCGGGGAGCCAGAGCTGGCCGATGCCTCCCCAGGTAACATCTCACCCAGCGGCCTGACAGTCACCCTGTCTGAGGGAGTGTGTGGCCTGCGGGGGGACAGTGGTTTGAAGGTGGGGACGGACGGAGGGACTTCACAGGGGGACGGGGGCACAGAGATGGAGCGGGGCATCTCCACTGTGACCCTGAAGGAGGCCGCGTCGAGGAAGTCCTGCCCAGCGTAGTTGGGCGCCGTGGGGCTGCCGTGGCGGAACTGCTGCCGCTGCTGCCACTCGTACAGCTGCCACACCATGCCCTCCTTGGTGGCCATACGCTCATCGGTGGACATGCGTAGGTGGCTGAGTCTGTCATGGGCGTATTTATAGTCACTGGGCAATTTGCATGGCACCGGAGGGGAGCTCCCACCTGATGGGAGTCTGGGGGACTTTGGCAACGTCTGGAAGGCCTCCACTACCACAGGCTTATGCTGCGCGGGAGGGGTCGACCGGGGAAGGGGGATGGCGAACTCTGTCGTAGACGGTTGGCTAAGGTTAGGAAAGAGAGATAGAGCCTTTTACAAATGGTGCAATGTACTGATTGGATCATGCAGACAACTGAGCGTGAATATTGAATGAAAAAAAGCGCATGGGAAAAAAGTATTTCGAAAATTATCACAAGCAGTTCAGAGCTTCGACATTTACAGTTGCCACTAGGGGGAGACTTTGTTTAGTAGTTTGGTTTGAAATGACAATTGAATGGTTGAGATTGGACATAATATGTTCAATATGGCATATTATGCTGAGGCTTTGGTTAAGGTTAACATCAGTGAATCTAAGGATAAGGTTAAGATAATGATTCATAATAGTGAATATTAGATAAGTGATGCAGGTCTTGTGACTGACCTCTTGGGATCTCCCTTGTGTACTTTGACCCAGTGCTCCACTTGAGCCAGAGCTGTCTTCCTCTGCATCTGCTTCTCTGTGTCTGAGACTAAGCCCCTATTATATACCATGTTCCCATTCTCCTCTGGGGGAAGTGCTGTGAGGATCGC
Source organism: Esox masquinongy (assembly GCA_016801175.1). Lineage (NCBI taxonomy): Eukaryota > Metazoa > Chordata > Actinopteri > Esociformes > Esocidae > Esox > Esox masquinongy. The sequence goes on from JACXGI010006534.1 coordinate 13,787, forward strand.
ATGGCTTTGGTTGTTCCTGGGGTACGAGGAGCCAGAGAGAGGATCTGAGGAGAGCTTTTCCACCTCTAACTGAGTAGCAGGATGGCTGAGCTTTTTTGGAGCCTCTAACATGTACCTCTCCTCCTCCCCCTGGGTCACACGGATCTCCCCCTCTGGAGGCTCTTCTGTCTCAGGGTGGTGGAGGCTCTCTGACCCGGACTGGGAGGACGTCTTACTGGTGGTAGGGTGGTTGTTGTTGATGTGGTTGGTCTGGGGGACTGCCTGTTGCACTGCCATCTCTGGTCTCTCTGCAACAGTCTCTCTGTAAAGGTTGAGAGAGGGATAGAGATCATTAGTTATAACTGACTACAAAAGTACAGTAGAGGGCTTTTTGTTAGTGGGGAATTCTTGGTTGCTTGTTTTTTTTGAGTCATTGTGTGGTTTTAGTATAAAAAAAAGTACAGTAATACAGAATACAAAAACACAGCAGATGACATTATGGTGAAGATGTATACTTAAAACAGGCTATTAGGAGGTATTAAGTTGTGCATATCACAACACCATGGACCACTGCATTATACTGAGCCGACTCTGACTCAGCGATAGTAGAAAAAGCTTTCAAATATCCTTACTCAGAGTTCCTCAAAAGACAAAAAAATATTTTTTTTGTAACACCCACAAATGTTCTTATTTTTGGGTGAGGGGAGTTTAAGTGAGGCTCTGGGGAGAGGAGGCACACTGGTTTCCCTTTGGAAGTCAAAATGACAGCGTTTTAGTGTTTAAACAAATAGCTTGGGGTATCCTCTCGCTCCATCCATGACATGACTGAGGAACAGCACTAATGACGGAGATGATAATTCATTCAACACAAACAAGAACGAATGTGCAATTCAGTCAGCTGAGATATACCTCCCAGACCAAAAATGGCCACTTCTAACAAATCACACATATTTTCCAAACGTTGACATGGCAGTTACAGTTCAGTGCATATTCCCTGCATTAGACATACAAGTCACATACAAGTGTTAGCCATCATCGCTTTTCTGAAAAAGACTTACAATCATACTGCACATATTACAGTAAGCACTGACAGTAGGTTTTCATTTTGCATTAAATAATAACAATAATCAGCACATGACACTAGATGGCATTGTTTTACAAAACATCAGATCCAGCCAGCCTTCAGCTGCAGCATGACAACCAAGATCAGCCAAACAAAGTACACTGCATGCTTCATTCCCTACACCACAAGATATGTTATTCATCTGACCAGAGGTTTGACTAAACTTAACCAATAAAACTTAACCAAACTTCTTTTATTAAAGCCTCTATACTTAATTAGGTCCAGTCCACAATATGACACACAATACATTTCTTTGTATGTGATTACATGTGATTTTGATATCATGGATATTCAGTCATACTCAACAACCAAATAATAATACACTTCCACTATTATTTAGATATTCTGTTGGCCATTTTACAGTAATGCCCTTCACAGCAAATTGTCCAGTTTTAAAGAGTGTTGATTCTAACTAGTGTTAATTCTGGTGTTAAATTGCCATCATTCTGAATTCTGGTTTTGGGTGATGAAATATCCTCCCATATTTGGCTGGATATCATTCCAGCTGGATTCCATCTAGTAATACCTAACACTTAATAACAAGCATGCTTACTGTGACTTGTCTGGTCCCTCAGCTGTGGTTTTAAGACCACAAGGCAAAAGACTAATTAGCATTAACAAAAAAATTTGAAATACATGATCATTAATTCAACGCATGTGTAAAGTATGAATTTATTTACCACGCATTTGCTGAAAGCTTCTGGGTTTTAAGTTATTGAATGCGACAACCATTTCTCATTCACTAAAAAACACCAATGAGTGGGTACCTCAACCATTTCCTTATAAGGAGTGCTGGGAGATATGAAAATTAGACATCACAGAATCAACTTTAATAAAGTGTTAATTTAACACTGAGGGGTTTGATTATGCATTTTTCAAAACACTCAGTGGGCCATTACAACAATACCGGTAGAGCTAAATGTTAACATTCAGAGAGTGCTTTAATATTAACACGAGTTAAATGAATACTGATGTGAGTGAACCTATATAAACATTAGGCAATTGTTAAAATAATTATCCAGGTGTTAAATTAAAAGTTTAAATTTTGCTGTGTTGGGCTTCTGATGGTAAGTTGTAACAGGTGTGTGATAGTATTCCAGTGATACTGCAAAGATGCTAAGAGTAATTAATTAAAGCAGCAATCACTTTGAATTGAAAACTCAATATTTCTGTCTTGGTTCTTGTCCCCTAACAGTATGAATGCATCTCCTAAAATTATAATTTTATGTACACTCAAATCACACATTCATGGAAAAAAAACTTTTTCCCCAATCATGTGACTGTGATGATTTAGGTAAGAGGTGTGAAAGACTGTTGTGATGTGGGAGGATGTTTTTATCTTATGTCTGACAAATTTAAATGGATTTGTGAACAACACAAATAAAGTAAAGGCTACCAGTAAGTTTGCGTACATTGGGCAACCATGGGAGGATTGGCTATTTGTCAGAAGGAGTGTGACTGGACATTTGACAGAGGAGGGACTATGACTGACTGTTTATAGGAGAAAGGAATGTGACTGACTGTTTGCGGGAGGACGGTGTGTGACTGGCAGATTGACGAAGACAGTGGCTATGTTGCTGTATCCCACATGCCACTCTAGTGTCGATCCGTTTTTATTATTTTAAATGCTTAAGTACACTGAAATGCATCTTACTTAAGAAAAGGTGCTTTATGAATATAGTTTTATTTGATTCGATTCTCTATATATTTAAAAATCTTTTCACCACGGATCAAGGGGCTCTTATTTGGGAAGCAGCCTATGACTTTACCGTGTAATGCAGTAGGAGGAGGGACTCTGTGAGTGCGCTGTGATTGGCCCATGCTCAGCTGGCAGCAGGATCAGGTTGAAGCACTCGACCACACAGCAGGCTGCTGCAGCATTTACATCCCAACCCACAGCACACTGATGAATGCATACCCATCCTCGCCAAGCTGAACAAGCTAAACTATGCCAAGCAGAGCCAGGCAATGTACACCTCCACCTACAACCCCAACAGTTAGACATTTTCTTACAGCCATGAGTTAAAAAAAAGTTACTGGGAGAGCTAGAGAGGGATTCTTATTGAGAATCAGGGGCACTAGGTCAACTGGGGACAAGTGCAAAGGAAATCGGGGCACACACTTCCAGACTCAAAAACTGTTTTTTCCCTCAGGAAATAAGGCTCTTCAACCAGCAACACTGATCCATGATTACACTCATCACACACAAACTTTCCAGATGCTCTGATGTCCTTTCAAGTACTTTTAATGGGCATTAGAATATTCCTTTGCATGTACCATTCATGAGCGTATTATCCTCAAATACAGCTCTGGAAAAAATTAAGAGACCACTGCACCTCTTTCTTTCCTTTCCAAAAAAGTCGAAAAGGAAGGTTTTGAGTGAGGAACAGAAGGGTTAAAATTAAGAGACCACTGCAAATTGAACGCTTCTGTTCCTCACTAAAAACTTTCCTTTTCAACTTTCTTAAAAAGGAAAGAAAAAGGTGCTGTGGTCTCTTAATTTTTTCTGGAGCTGTATATGTATAATATGTATATCTATAATATTTTTACCATACTGTTCATACTCCCCATCCATCCCACTCTTTCAAAAATTGATGCTAGTTTACATTTTTATGAATATTACTGCCATACTTGCCATATCTATAATACTCAATACTACTACCAAAATTGCTGCTGTTTTACAGTACTCTTTTTAAACTGCTGCTATGTACAGTGTTATGTATAATATTGCTTTATCTTCTTGCTTTATTTTTGCTGTGTATACATACTTCTCCTTAAATTCTCACTACGTAATTGTAGTGTGCTATTGCCACCATTCAAACGTTTATTACGCTCATATGTATCTATGATATTTAATAACTCTACCAATTGAAAAAATGGTTATGTACAGTGTATTACTGCCATACTTGCCATCTAAATTTTCAATAATTCTACCCAGATTGCTGCTAGTTTACAGTCCTCTTTTCTTTAAACTGCGGCTAGTGTACAGTATTATGTATATTTTTGCTTTATTTTTTATTTTTTATCTGGCTATATTTTTGCTTATATATTCTTCTCCTTAACTCTCACTACGTAGTTGTCGGGTGCCATGTCACAAGAATTTCGTCCCTGCAGATAGTAAGGGAGTAAGAAGGGACTAACCTCTTGATGCCATGACTCTGCATGAGAGCAGCCTGGTTCATGGCTCGGATCCAGCCGTTCATGTCCTCCTGCGTGTCAGCACTGAAGAAGTACGTCCTCATCCCACAGTGTTCTGCCTGTGAGCCAATCACAGAGTTCTTATTGTAGATGTAGGAGCGCATTCCTGTGTGGCTTGCCTACAGAGAGAACAGACAGGTCAGAAAAATTAAAAACAAGGAAAAAAGGAAGGAGGTCCTAAGGGAGAAAGACAGCAAGTTAGAATTACAATGGTGTTTAGTCACTAGAGATTTACATGCAGGGTAGACACAGCCATGCTTAGATGCAGTACGTAAATATAATAATATGATTACAAGTGATGGTTAAGTACTGGCACACCCCAAAACATCTACACGCTAATACTGTCCATGCAAAAAGCTGAGCTGCAAAATTACAAGTGAATAAAGAGCCAATTTAGACTATGTGAGCGAAAAGGAGAGAAACAAGAGAAATGTGCCTTATTTTACATAATCATTTATACATAATGTACAATATTAGCATGGACTGCGAGATTAACCAAATGAGGGTTGGAGGGTTGAAAAGAGGATTGTGCCCACTCAGCAACCCTACCATCCTCTCAACCTGGAAGATATATAAATTCACTTGGTGGCATAGCTAGCTTGTTTACTTCAGATCAAACATGTCGCTCTCTATGGATGAAGTGCCGAGGACTATGATGGTGAGTAGATACATGTTTTTGGTGCCCCAGAACAATCACGATGGCAACATGTGAAAGATTACTACAAATCGCCCTTTTCACACTGCACTCCTAATGGCTGGCTTACACTAACTGGGAAGATACAGCTTAAGAGGTATTTTTTTTTACAATTTTAAAAGACAAAATAATCTATTGGTTGAGTGTTATTCAACAAGTTTAGAGAAATCTATTGTAGCATAATTATTATTGTTTTTTAAGTTTAACAGGCAGACGCTTCTGATCTTAAACAAATGCTAACTACAGCTCCGGAAAAAATTAAGAGACCACTGCACCTTTTTCTTTCCTTTCCAAAAAGGTTGAAAAGGAAGGTTTTGAGTGAGGAACAGAAGGGTTAAAATTAAGAGAATGCTTCTGTTCCTCACTCAAAACTTTCCTTTTCGACTTTTTTGGAAAGGAAAGAAAAAGGTACAGTGGTCTCTTAATTTTTTCCGGAGCTGTATATTTCAACTGTGCTACAGCCCGGCAAATTCCACATTAATACCCTAGAGAACAAGCAATTCCACCAATGTATTTAACATAGCGGAACAAAAGCATTGTAACAGCACAACTTCTCACCATTTGAAGACAAACACAAATAAAACAATGGTAACAATAACACTAGTGTTTCACCAGTGAACTGCTGAAACACTAAGAAACCCCACAACCAGCCTTACCCCAGTCGCTGTTTGCTACAGGCTACTGGTGTTTTAGTGTAATGAGATGCCCTCCTGTCTGTGACCCTTCTGTTCCCTGTTGGGCTCCCACTCCACCCCCAGTGCATCCTCAGTGCACCCCCAGGCTGATCACACTCTGCCACTGACAACCTACTGCCTGATTACAACCCAGATCAGCATTTCCCCAGTGTCCCTATTACAATGCAACCTTTATAATCCACAACTCCCTAGTATGCTAGTCCATGTATAACATGGCCTGTTTTGACTGCCACTATTGCACAACACTTCAAAGCAGTATAGTACTGCACTGGCTGGTAAAACATCCTCCCATCTCTCCTGATAATAAGTCTGGGTACAACTTTGTTCAGTCTCAGAATGTGTCCAAAATGTCACCTTATTCCAGGAACCAAAATGCCCTTTGGAATGCAATCCATCTGACATCACTAACAACCTCTCTGTAGTTTGCAACAAGTGGATTGATTGTGTAATTCAGTGTATTGTACTGTATCTTATGATCAGCTGTAGCAATTGTACTTGGCTGTGGGTTTAACAAAGCCTGTTTGAATTGCAGAGACCGGTATTATTCATGGAAAAGTGCTGAATAGACAGGCACAGAACAGATAAGCTAGCTAGCACACTCACAGCCCGAGCTCCAGGACATTGCATCAACATCCAGACTAAAACATAGGGTCAACATCCAGTCCCTTACCTAGGATATAGGTTCCACTTCCAGCCCCAGACCCATGTGTTTGAGTCTACATTCAGTCCCAGACCTAAGATGAGGTCCACCTCCAGCCCCTGACCCAGGACATAGGGTCCAAATTCACACCCAAGACATAGGGTCCAAATCTACACCCAGGACATAGGGTCCAAATCTACACCCAGGACATAAAATCCAAATCCACACCCAAGACATAGGGTCCAAATCTACACCCAGGACATAGGGTCCAAATCTACACCCAAGACATAGGGTCCAAATCTACACCCAGGACATAAGGTCCAAATCCACACCCAAGACATAGGGTCCAAATCTATTACCAGGACATAGGGTCCAAATATACACCCAGGACATAGGGCTGAAATCTATAACCATTACATAGGGTCCAAATATACACCCAGGACATAGGGTTGATATCTATAACCATTACATAGGGTCAAACTATACACCCAGGACATTGGGTTGAAATCTATAACCAAGACATAGGGTCCAAATATGCACTCAGGACATAGGGTTGAAATCTATAACCAGGACTTAGGGTCCAAATACACACCCAGGACATAGAGTTGAAATCTATAACCAGGACATAGGGTCCAAATATACAGTGGATATAAAAAGTCTACATACCCCTGTTAAAATGCAGTGTTCTTGTGATGTAAAAGAATGAGACAAAGATAAATCATGTCAGAACTTTTTCCACCTTTAATGTGACCTATATCGTGAACAATTCAATTAAAAAACAAACTGAAATCTTTGCGGGGGAAAAATAAAAAACTCAAAATAACCTGGTTGCATAAGTGTGCACACCCTTAAACTAATACTTTGTTGAAGCACCTTTTGATTTTATTACAGCACTCAGTCTTTTAGGGTAGGAGTCTATTTGCATGGCACATCTTGATGTGGCAATATTTGCCCACTCTTCTTTGCGAAAGCGCTCCAAATCTGTCAGATTGCGAGGACATCTCCTGTGCACAGCCCTCTTCATATCACCCTACAGATGTTCAATTGGACTCAGGTCTGGGCTCTGGCTGGGCCATTCCAAAACGTTAATCTTCTTCTGGTGAAGCCATGCTTTTGTGGATTGGATGTGTGCTTTGGGTCGTTGTCGTGCTCAAAGGTGAACTTCATCTTCATCTTCAGCTTTCTAACGGACGCCTGAAGGTTTTGTGCCAAAACTGCCTGGTATTTGGAACTGTTCATAATTCCCTCTACCCTGACTAAGGCCCCGGTTCCAGCTGAAGAAAAACAGCCCCAAAGCATGATGCTGCCACCACCATGCTTCACTGTGGGTATGGTGTTGTTTGGGTGATGTGCAGTGTTTTTTTTGCGCCAAACATACCTTTTGGAATTATGGCCAAAAAGTTCAACCTTGGTTTCATCAGGCCATAACACATTTTCCCACATGCTTTTGGGGGACTTGATGTTTGTTTTTGCAAACTTCAACCGAGCTTGGATGTTTTTTTTTGTAAGAAAAGGCTTCCGTCTTGCCACCCTACCCCATAGCCCATTCATATGAAGAATACGGGAGATTGTTGTCACATGTAGCACACAGCCAGTACTTGCCAGAAATTCCTGCAGTTCCTTTAATGTTGCTGTAGGCCTCTTAGAAGCCTCCCTGACCAGTTTTCTTCTCGTCTTTTCATCAATTTTGGAGGGACATCCAGTTCTTGGTAATGTCTCTGTTGTGCCATATTTTCTCCACTTGATGATGACTGTCTTCACTGTGTTCCATGGTAAATCTAAAGCTTTGGAAATTCTTTTGTACCCTTCTCCTGACTGATATCTTTCAACAATGAGATCCCTCTGATGCTTTGGAAGGTCTCTGCGGACCATGGCATTTGCTCTGAGATGCAACTAAGAAAATGTCAGGAAAATCCTACAAGAACAGCTGAACTTTATTTGTGATTAATCAGAGTCACTTTAAATGATGGCAGGTGTGTAATGACTTCTATTTAACATGAGTTTGAATGTGATTGGTTAAATCTGAGCACAGCCACATCCCCAGTTATAAGAGGGTGAGCACACTTATGCAACCAGGTTCTTGTAAGGTTTTTATTTTTAATTTTTCCGCCTCGAAGATTTCAGTTTGTTTTTCAATTGAATTGTTCACATTATAGTTCACATTAAAAGTGGAAAAAGTTCTGACATGATTTATCTTTGTCTCATTCTTTTACATCACAAAAACCTGGCATTTTAACAGGGGTGTGTAGACTTTTTATATCCACTGAACACTCAGGACATAGGGTTGAAATTTACAGCACCGGAAAAAATGAAAAGACCACTGCACCTTTTTCTTTCCTTTCCAAAAAAGTTGAAAAGGAAGGTTTTGAGTGAGGAACAGAAGGGTTAAAATTAAGAGACCACTGCAAATTGAACGCTTCTGTTCCTCACTCAAAACTTTCCTTTTCAACTTTTTTGGAAAGGAAAGAAAAAGGTGCAGTGGTCTCTTAATTTTTTCCAGAGCTGTATAACCAGGACATAGGGTCCAAATATACACTCAGCATATAGGGTTGAAATCTATAACCAGGACATAGGGTCCACTTCCAGCCCCAGGACATGGGGTTGACATTCACACTCAGCAATACAGTCTGTCACACACACCCACATGTTGGGGTGTCTCCAGTCAGGACATCAACATACATAAAATAGTGTGATTTTAAGGTTTGTGTAAATGATGGAATGAAACCTCTGCAATTGCCAAGCTCTGTCATCTCTTTAGCATACAAAATAAATAATGTAATCTTTGCAGTGTCCTGGTGCTGCCATCTTGCCTCCACTTCTTAATGATGGTCTTCACACTGTTCCATGATGAATATAATGCATTCAAAATTATTTTACATCCGTCGCCTGATTTGTACCTTACAACAATAAGCTCATGTAGATCTTTGGTTAGCTAGTTGTGGACCATGGCTATATCTATTGATGGCATGAAACCCGGAGCTCCGACTTACCATTTAGTTTTCAATACCCTACTGATGTTCAAAACTTTGAACATCAAACAACCTCCTGAAAGGTGTTGGAACTGCTGGTTTAAAAAAATATAGTACTTTCCAACACTTTGATGCATAAAAGGAAAATCCCTTCGAGGGTTGTCAGTAGGGGTAGAAATAGGGCAGCAATCAAACCATTTGGCTTGTACCGTTCATGGCCCATTGTAGCAAGATTTAGGAAAAGGGCTTTTTGCTGAGCTTCTTTGTCAGTGCATGGTCTTGTCTGCGCTGGTCACCACTCTTTATTCTCAACTTGACAATAAACAATTGGCATCCGACAGATAATTTAATATCGTATTAGTTAATCATTTTTTATTTCAGCAAAATTCTTTTTTGCAAAACACAGACAAAAAATACAGGCCTTTAGTATTTAAAAAAAAGAAGCTTTTACAGTCTGTGTTTGAATGATTGCAATTTATATTTTGGTGTCCTAAGGTTTCTAATGACCTATTTGAACACAATAGATTTATTAATGTTATTATAATTTATGTTAAATTATGGAATGTTTACACAATTGAAATATCATTGCAATTCTAGTATGCAATTCAAATATGTAATTCCCGATGGTATCATATTTCCAAGAGTCTGTTAAAAATTTAATTTTTTACAGCGACCGCTTATGTCACTTATGCTTGGAGCCGGCCCAGGCTACCAAACTTAAACTTTCTAAATGGAAAAATACCTCTACATGAATATCAAACATGGAATATTGAATTTTGACCAGCAGATGTCATTGCTGTGCACTGTGTTTAAAAGCTTTGAGCAATTTACCATTTCTTTGACACAAGCCTCAAATGTTTCAGAAAGCCTTGGTTGCCCACCACTAGCTGCAGTCTTCAAAGAAATCTTACAGAAGCAGCTGATTTCATTCACGGCTAACCAAAATCACTTCAACTGATGTCGGCTTACAGCAAAGCAAAAGGGTGTTTACACCATTAAAAGCGGGATTTTACTAGTTTTTTGCTTAAATATTGTTGGTTAAAAGACCTTATTAAAAGGGTAAAAAGTATATATTTCAGTTGTTACATAAGCAAAAGCTGTGTTTAAAAAAAGGTTTGTATACATCTAATATCCACTGTGTGTGTATTGTATCTACAAACCCGTTTCCAAAAAAGTTGGGACGTTGTGTAAAATGCAAAGAAAAACAGAATGCAATGATGGAAATCAATTAAACCCTATATTCAATATAAAATAGTACAAAGACAACATATCAAATGTTGAAACTGAGAAATGTTATAGTTTCTTGAAAAATATATGCCCACTTTGAATTTGATGCCAGCAACACATTTGATGCCAGCAACAGGTTGGTAACATGATTGGGTATAAAAAGAGCATCCCAGAGAGGATGAGTCTTTCAGAGGTAAAGGTGGAAAAAGAGGATCTCATCATCTACGGTACATAATATCATTAAAAGATTCAGAGAATCCAGAGAAATATCTGTACAGATACAGAAAGATACAGAAACATTGTCGCATTCTCTGGGCTCATTTAAGGTGGATTGAGGCAAAGTGCAAAACTGTCCTGTGGTCTGACAAATCAAAATTTGAAATTATTTTTGAGAATCATGGACGCTGCATCCTCCGGACAAAAGAGAGGGACCATCTGGCTTGTTATCAGTGCACAGTTCAAAAGCCAGCATCCGTGATAGTATGGGGGTTCATTAGTGCACATGGTATGGGTGACTTGCACATCTGTTAAGGCACCATTAATGCTGAACAATATATACAGGTTTTAGAGAAACATATGCTGCCATCCAGACAACGTCTTTTTCAGGGAAGGCTTTGCTTATTTCAGCAAGACAATGCCAAACTACATTCCGGGTGCTAAGCTGGCTTGCCTGCAGTCCAGACCTGTCACCCATTGAAAACGTGGCATATTATGAAACGTAAAATCCGACCAAGGAGACCCTAAACTGATGAGAAGCTGAAATCCTTTATCAAGCAAGAATGGGACAACTTCTCACTTTCAACACTACAGCAATTGTTCTCCTCAGTTTCCAAATTCTTATAGAGTATTGTTTAAAGAAAAGGTGATGCAACATAGTGGTAAACATGCCCGTCCCAACTTTTTTGAAACGTGTTAATGGCATCAAATTCAAAATGGGCATGAATTTTTCCAAAAACAATAAAATATCTCATTTTCAACATTTGATAAGTTGTCTTTGTACTATTTTCAATTAAGGGATGAATGATTTGCACATCATTGAATTCTGTTTTTATTTGCATTTTATGCAGCGTCCCAACTTTTTTGGAAACAGGGTTGTAGCTGCAGCTGCAGTGGATTGACAATGCTTGTTGAAAACAATGTGATGGTGATGAGGCAAGCAGAAAGAAAGGCAGTGAAACCGGAGAGAAGTATGGAAAAGGGAAGGATTGGAGGATGATTTGAGTAGGATGGCTCAACCTAGTGCTAGACACACCTATCCCAACGCTCACATGGTGATGACAGTGTGCTGATGACTGACATGGAGAAGAGTGGTGGTTCCATAAGCTCAAATGTATCCAACAGTTAATTTGACCGTTACAGTGTTTATGGAAAAAATCAAGGTTCGGTGTGATTATTAAGGCAGTGATATTGGACTACCTCAATATATGAAAAACTAGTGTTGTCCATCCATCCATAGCTGATAGAGTAAAGTCATGCAGATTTAGATCTGATGTGCATTTTTTAGTTGGTTTAGTGAATAAAACATAAATTATAAGCACAGATGACAAAGATTACATTCTTGTGAGGAAGGATGATGGTAGACTAAATACTTCATACAGGGGCCCCGGATGTGTGTTTCAGCAATTCAGGGAGAGCGTCACTCTTTTCACCGGTGCACAGTCACACACCAAGTCACCGCAAGAGGCCATTCAACCGACAGGATCAAAATATTTAGAAACAACAAAGACCAAACAGAACAGGATATAGGTCAGAGCATGGCTGTAGAAAACAGAATGGATACTGCAGTGCTGTGATGGACCAGTTCTTTAATCTGACAGAGTGAATTTGATTAACCTTGATTTGGTTGTTAGAACCTACGTAAGCAGCAAGCTAACTAAAATACAGAGCCACAGTAGCAAACATAACACTACAACATTACACCAAAACAACACATTTTGAAGAGTGCAAAGAGCTGAGGAGAATGCAGTTGGCAATGGGATGCTTGAGCAGCAGGTCTACTGCATAGGGCAGGATGGGATGAGAAACTCTTGTCTTTAGTGCAATCATATTTTTTGATTAGTTATATACTGGTAGTTGTCTACAGTATCTGTAATAACTCACTAAACTCATTCTCATAGAACATTGAGATACTGCTGTACATTCCACAATAAAGTGTCTAAACAGCAACACAACAACAGCAGACTGGGATTAACCTTTATCCATGAGGCAGTTGAAGTGTTCAGTTCAGTGAACTTGACAAACAGTTTTGGTGCCTGTGTAATGAAAGATCCTTGTCTGTAATACATGATCATCCAGAGAGCTGTGAAGAACAAAGAGCTCTGGATAATTGGCAGTGGTATTGAGTGCAGGGGCCTCTCAACTAACTGTGATATACTTTCCCTGCTAACGGGAGGTGGGGGAGAGGGAGAGAGTACACTAGAAAATAGCTTTAACGTATAATTAATTGGCCCCACAGCAACATTCATCATTACAATTCCATTGTATATAAAGTGACCTGCAGTAGCAATGCAGAAGTAATACCCAGGTCTGCACCACACAAGTACACACACAAATCCAGGAGGAACAAACCGCCCCAAAAAGCCCTGCACAAAGGATAGAAAAGTACAGCAACTGAATGCCCTCAAGCTAATGTTTCAAACATTCACTGTGTATGGTTCTTCATAAAGACCCATCTGCTCTCACAGACATGGAGAATGATATTGAAAACACTATGGTCCTGATCCAGCACAGAAACCCATTCCTCATGTCTCCTCTGTCAGGGAACTGATTGAAAGGTCAAGACAATTATATTACCCTCCACTAACAACAACCCAGCTTTGAAGTGAGAGGAGAAACAATAAAATTACTATACAAAAAATGAGTCATATTTTGGTCTCATTACAGAAGGGGGAGCTCTATATTTTATTTTAACGCAATTCCTCAAACACAAAACATTACACTGAGTAGTACAATAGGACTCAAAATTACTGACACCCCAACAATCAATATTTTGTGAAGCCTCCATTGGAGTGGATAACACCATTCGGTCCAGTCTCAACCACCCTATCTCAAAACCTTACCCTCTCTCTATCACACTTACTACAAATCAACAACACATTCACCACATTCTCTTTAATGGTTCTATCAAATCGCTTTAGTAGGGGGAGAGCAGTGTAATGCTTTGACGCTGCATTCGCGGTAGCTCGTCCCTTCTCTCGCTAAGTAAGAGAATTGTTTGCGTAGAGGGACAGTCCAACAATTAGTTCAAGAGATTTATGAACCTAGACATATCTTAGATATTTGTCGTTATTTCACTTAAAGAGGCATTCGATACAGCGTAGCTTGCTATTCGTCTTTTTATGTATTCATTTGGGTTCATGTGCGAACCGTCAAGAGTACGGTATGGTACTGTTGTGAATGTGCATACTCTTTTCCCTTAATTAATATTGTGAAGTAAATATTCTCGTTGTTCTTGCACCTGGAAAAAAACATTTGGCATGGCGAATCCAAACTTAAACGACGATGGTGCACTGATAGTGACGGAAATCAAACAACACGTACTTGTATTGCAATCATTTACAGTAGTATATTGTACTTGAAAAAACGTCAGTTGTGATGTTGCTAACAGTTCTGCTGCTTTGCAACACACATGACAAAATCTCCCAATTGTACAACCTCATCAGCTGTGGAGTGAGTTAACATTCTAAACTCTGTCACACTACAGTAGCATGAATTGTAGTGTCCCTGTGTCTCAGTTTGAAAAGCAGGGCACGGTCACGAGTTGTTGGATTATAATAACACCATATATCATGGTGCTACGTCACAGTAAAACATTTTATTATATATTTCTCCAAATCTGTAATAGTCAAACTAGTTTTCTGCAAAATCCATAAGTAGTAACTAGCCCCCAAAAATCTCAGAATTAATAATACTTACATTTATTTTAAATAGGGCAGAGAATACTATCACAAGTAATGTAATTATTGCATTATGAAAAGCAATTACTTTTGAAACAACTGCCTTTTTGATTATCTGTTTTGAATGTTGCAATAAGAGTTGTGAAGATCTACCACATACTAGTGATTATAGCACCGAAGTGATTTAAAAGTGATTCAAATAAATACCATAAATAAAGCCACACAGTGAGATTATGATTTATGATCTATGTAGGCCCAGTTTTAAAAGTTCCAAACTTTATTGATCGCATACATTTTAAAGCAGTTGTTGTGAGTGCAGCTAAATGCTTTTGTTTCACTGAGGTTGTTGATCCCGCAGAAACAGTAAGCAAATAAAGCCAATTGAAAACATGACATGATATTGTCCATGTAAAAACTTACAAGTCAAAGCAACACAACATCACTAGGCAGGCCAAGGCAGGCTTACATTATTAAGAGTGCCATTATAATCATTAACAGAAAATTAACCTAGTCATTCCTGTACTTGTTGTTTATATTTGAAATCAACTTTCAGCTTTTGAAGAAAAATTTCAACCCAGCAGTCAGACAATAATCAGGAGTGCAGATTAGCGCTGTCTTGGGCCATATTACATTACACTGTTTTTTTCACAAAAGTTTTCAGATGATAGAATATTGTGTTGGGTAAACTTGCGAAAATTGCCTGCTTGAAACACTTTGGAGCCGCCTTCCAAGGTAGTGTTAAAATACGAGATCAAAGGAGTCCCCCGGGTTGAAGAGGAAAAGTCAAGAGTTTGAGGTGACAAAACGACTCCATAAATGCGAAGAGAATGTGTGAAGTATTTTTTCTGCCAATTAATTGAACATAATCAATTACAGGACAGGTGCACCCTTTCTGTAAAATCACAGCTGAGAAATAAGCAGGATTTCAGCATAACTTCACTGTTACAGCTTTTTAAATATCTTGTGTAGCCTAATAAATTATAATAGAGCTTGGAGGCCGGTGCTGTTGCTGTAACATTAAAGTTATGCAATGCAATGCAATCTGACCATGAGCTTACATCACAGATCAAACTTGGCCATAAACAAGTCTGCAGAAATAGGTACATTCGGTACAGGAATCTGCCATGTCTATATTTTCATTTAGCAGGGCATGTAGTTTAGTAGTCCTGTCCAAAACAACATCCTTGTATTTTGAGGGTCGGACAGGTGCTACTTGAGGTTTGAGCAAGAAAGAAATCATGAGAAATTAATGTGTTTTGTGCCAATAATTAGGCTAACATAACAAAACGTGGTATTGTAAATATTGCTCCCATTTAAATAAATCTCAAATGCAACTGCTGATGTATAAAGGATAGGCTATGAAGTCTCAATGAGCTGAAACAAATCTTAAAGGGGCACTGTGTAGAATCCTGCCTCTAATGTTGGCAAGACTGAATTCACACAATAACACAACTTGTCTCCTTTTCCTCTGGTACAAAATCTGGTATATAACAAGTGTGTTCCCTGATTCATGCCACTTGGTTAAGGTAACAACAGTTTGTTGTTCCTATTGGTGACTAGCTAGTTTCCACCTTTGCCCGCTTATCTTACCTTGAAGGCATATTTGCGGCTGATGTGATCATCAGGCTCCACAGGTGCAATGACATAACTGGGCAGAGGGATGCTTCCCAGGACAGTCTCCTCTCTGCTGTCTAGGGGAACACACACACAACATCATCATCACACAATATGACCCACCTCACCTCTGGCCTACTGCCATGACTATCTTAATTATTCTCCCTGTGTATAAATAGCACAGCTTAACTGCTTCATCAATGCACCATTATGTCCCATCAGACATGGTGATTTGTGACTTCAGGAAGCATAATTGGCAAGACAATTCAAGGTTGATTCAAGGAGCCTCTATGCTCTCCATATGGCGGCAGGGAGCAGGACAGGAGGCTTTTCTCCAGCTTAATATGGTAAATGCAAAAGAGGTATTGTATAGGTGTACTGCAGCAATATGACTACGTCATAGTGTGAGTTAAACAAAATATTATTTTGCATGCCTTAATTGTGTGCCAGTATATCTCCTGCATAGATGTGTGACCTATGATTTATGCACCCATTAAAAATATTAAAGCTACTTTAATATTAGTCTACTACTACAACTGCCTACTGCTATTTGTGATATTGTTGCCTGGGTTAAAGAAATGGGGCCGTATTCACAAAACATTTTATCTTACCACTAGCAAGACTCCTAAATTTAGGAGCTGGTTTTTATGAAATACTCTTATACCAATTTTTTTAAGAGTTACACCTAAATAGGGCAAGTTAGGAGCTACATTTAGCCTTAAGATGTTTTGTGAATACGGCCCCAGTACTTATAAATAACCTGTCTGTGTATTTTAGATGGCAAGCCTGTCTCGCCAAATCAGTAAGAAATAGCTAAACATGAAATCTTTTGCTTACCAAAAACAATATTTGCCTTACCTCATTAAATATTTACCCTTGGTAAATATGAGCAAAACAGGCTGTGAAAATTTTTTTTTTGTATTTAATCTTTTTGGTCTTTCATTCAAAATATTCACAAATTCAAACCATTAATCCAGGTAAAAAAAATAGAAAAAAATAAATGCGAAATAAACAAAATAAATATTTTTCCCCAAAATATGGGTGCCACAATTATAGGCACACCTAGAAATAATTATGAGTCAAATCTAACTGAAGTATATTCATGTTCATATTTTACGTTTTTCAGTTCACCTGAGTGATTAGGAACACTTAAGTGGTAAGCCATGACTTCCTGTTTCACTGGGGTATAAATATGAAATAACACACAGGCCAAATTCTCATAGTCATCCCTTACCATAGGAAAGACCAGAGAATTGAGTTATGATGTGTGACAAAAGGTTGTTGAGCTGCACTAATCAGGAAATGTCTATAAGAAAATAGCTAAGCAGTTGAAATATGCCCATTTCCACTATCAGGGAAATCATTAAGAAATTTAAAGCAACTGGAGATGCTAACAATCTGCCTGGAAGAGGTTGTGTCCAAAGAATCTCCAACAATCACAGCTGGAGAATTGCAGACAATAGTTAGGTCTTGGCGTCAGAAAGTCTCCAAAACTACTATCAGACGCCACCTACATCATGCTGTTTGCTAGGGTTGCCATAAAAAGGTCTTTGCTGTCATCAAACAACACAATCACGTAGTTTGCCAAATGTTACTGGAACTTTCAATGGGACTGGGTATTATGGTCTGTTGAGATCAAAATAATTGGAAACAAGAAGACAGCCATGTAGAAAAGTACCTCATCCCCACTGTGAAGTATGGCGATGGATATTTGATGTTGTGGGGCTGATTTTCTTCCAAAGGCCCCAGACAACTTGTTGGATACATGGTATCATGGATTCCAAGAGCCAGCAGATATTAAATCAAAACCTGTCTACCTCTGCCAGGAAGCTTAAACTGGGCCAGGGTTGGATCTTCCAGCAGGACAATCATCCATATTATAGGAGAAGACTCAGAGCTGTTATCTTGGCAAAGGGAGGTTGCACGAGGGTATTAAATGAAGAGGTGCCAATAATTGTGGCACATATATTTGAGGAAAATATTTGCTTTAGGATATGAATGTACTTTTTCTTTCAATTGTTTTATTTTAATTAAAGGTTAGGTTTTTGCAAATGTTTTGAATGAAAGGTCAAGAGGATGAACAATAAAGACATTTTTTTCACAGCCCATATTTATTGCACACATTTACCAAGGGTGCCAATATTAGTGGATGACACTAAGTTAGCACTGGACAGCTTAGAATTGGTAAACAGCCTGGCAAGTCAAGCAAGACCTCTACAATGGATGATAATGCTCACCATAATGAAGAAAGGAAAAGTCAGACAGAAACACTCTCCAGGTGGTATACATGTAAGTCAAACACTACAGAAGTCTTCACCAGCAGGACTAACACCAGCAGGACTCTTCAATGCAAGGCACAAACCACTAGCTGCTATGGCAGTATGTTTAAGGTCACTGTCTTGCTATGATAACGCACAGTCCAAGGAGTTTGGAGGAATTTCTTTGTACTACAGAAGACAAGGCATTTCTGTGCACCCTAGAATCTGTTATTTTGCAGTTGTTAGCGGTTACATCATCAATGAAGGCAAGTGAGCCAGTTCCTGTGGCAACAATACATGCCAAAGTTATAACACCTTTTCACCGTATTTCCCAGATGAGAGGTTAGTGTATGCTTAAAACCTTTTTTCGCCACACTTTCCTCTTGCTATTACTCAGGTACATGTCTGTTTAATCTGTACACAATACCCTTTTGCAGAACTCTGCATTCTCCTTTAGGTACTATGACCTGTCAAAATGTAGAATTGTTGACTGGCCAATTCAATAAAGAATTTATTAAATCAAATTGAACATACATTTAATGTTATATACATTTAATGTTATAGGCAGTTATTTCAGCCAAAGTATACATAACCAAATACTTGGTGCACTGAAAAGGTTTTGTCATTTCATTCAATTAATAGTAATTGTTAGATTTCACATCCAAACGTTTGTAATATAGAGCCAAAATAACAAAAATATGAGTAAGAGAGAATAAAGGTAGAGATTGTTTCAGAGGAAATCAAATAAAGACAAGATAGAAGAAGGGAATGAATAATCTGTGGAAAAATAACATGTCTAATTGTAGTCATGTCTCTCAGAGTTTTTTATGTTTTGGAAGTAGATTCGTTGGCATTCGGAGGAATTCCAAAACTAAATCAATTCATCCAGCAACCATTTTATTTACCCTCAATAAACCTGGTGTGCCTGTGCTACTCACCTTTGTAATAAAACAAGCAGTAGTCAGACAAGACAAACCACTTCCTTTTCCACAGCCTCATTCCGGAGCCGTCCTGGATTTGGAAACATAACATGAATGTAAAGCCCAAGCAGCAAAGCAATATCCTATTCTCATGCACGTTTCATAAAGCAGGGAATGTCATATGTATAAGCTCATATTGATAGTCACATATTTTTTATCTAAATGCTTAACTGCCATCAATATCCTCAGCTAAATTGCTAGCAGACTAGCTAGCTGTGTTTTGTAAAGCAATGGTGTTTTAAGATGTTAAAGTAGTTTTTTTCCAGTAATTAGCTTTCAGGAAGACAATTCTTGATTCATGTGCAGTGTGATTCTCTCGCGCTTTTGCAACTCTCATTACTTCACCCAAATGGGTTGTCCCTTGGAATCCCTGGACGTGTCCCTCCCATGTTTAATTTCCAAACTGCGTCTAGCTTTCCTCCTGCCACTGTCTATTCAAGACATGAACTACCTTGCCTGCCATGATTGTCCATTAATTATTTTACTTTTTACATTTCTTCCCTTGAACCGTGTTGAGAAATGACGTAAAAGATTAGTACTTTATTTTTATCATCATTATTAAAATAAAGTTATTGGAGCGCCATTCATTTAATTTCATGAATTTTATTAATGAGTGCTTATTTCCTCAGTTCATTTACAGTAAGTCTCTGGATAATTAGAATCCTGATACAAAAGTTCTTTTGCGTATTTTACATCGACCGTTCCAACTTTTGTCTTAACACTCCTTAAGAATTGATGTGTGACGGTCTTCAGTGTCACTCCCCCAGGCCTATTCTATGGACATTATGTCATAAATAAATAAGTAAATGATAACTTTTGTGTCCATGTTAACTGATGCTTAATTCTCATTACTAGCTGTAGAGAATGCATTGGAAGGGCTGTAGCTAGTCTGAATAGCCTGAACTAGTCAAAATGTCATAATCCCAATAAAACCTAGCGGCAAAATGTGATATTTTGCATTTCACCTCCTCATTTACTCAATAAGGTATTTTCAAATTGTTTCAAATAGGGCCTGTGTTTTGTTGAGGCTTACATTTTAACACCCATGTAAATTTCATCAGGACAAGGTTCCATTTGTCAACGTATTTGCTTCAATTAACTCTACCTAATTTTTTTTTATCAATATTGGCTGAATATAAG
Source organism: Esox masquinongy (assembly GCA_016801175.1). Classification (NCBI taxonomy): domain Eukaryota; kingdom Metazoa; phylum Chordata; class Actinopteri; order Esociformes; family Esocidae; genus Esox; species Esox masquinongy. Next base: position 34,200 of record JACXGI010006534.1, read on the forward strand.
CAAAGGTAACATTGTCCTATTGATATTTACACAGTTATCAAAACACAGATGTGGTGTAAGCGCACCTGAAAAATAGGCCTTATTTGAATTGGATCTAAAAATCCCCTATGGAAGAAAATAATGGTGTAATAACGCAAAAGTTTTGTTTTTGCAACTGCCTTTTAGTAGTGGAAAGAGACTAAAGCCAACACGCTATCCAGTAGAAATGTAGGTCATGTACCAAAAACTGTAGCTGCACAAACAAAACTTTTACCGGCAGAAACGGAGGACAAACGATTGAGCCTATTTTGAGTCAATTTGGTGCAGGTTGGGGGGCTGGTGATGCCATCAACTGAAATTAAATGTCTAATATATGCAGCAGCACAAACAAAACTTTTAATGGCACAAACAGAGCACAAATACAAATAATTTTGGGTGAATTTGGAGTATGTTGGGGAGGCATAGTGACCTCAGAATGACCAATGAAATATTCTTTAATAACTAACAAATGACAGCAGCACAAACAAAAATTTTACCTGCACAAACCAGCACAAATGGACCACATACAATTGAGTCTATTTTGAGTCAATTTGGAGCAGGTTGGGGGGCTGGTGACATCAACACCTATAATTAAATGTCTAATATTTAAAACACCAAAGCAGCACAAACTTTTAACTGGACAAACCAGCACAAATGAAGCACAAAGAAACAGGACTATTTTGGTTGAATTTGGAGCATGTTGTGGGGTCTGAGTGGCCACAGAATGACCAATACAATTTCATTTAATATGTAACAAATGACAGCAGCACAAAGATTTTAACATAAAAAACAAGCACAAACGAAACACAAACAATTGAGCCTATTTTGAGTGAATTTGGAGCATGTTGGGGGGCTGAGTGACCTCAGAATGACATATAAAATATTCTTTAATATTTGAAAAATGATAGCAGCACAAACAAAAAATATTAACAGCACAAATTAGCAAAAATGGAGCACAAAAGATTGAGCCTATTTTGAGTCAATTTAGAGCAGGTTGGAGGGCTGGTGACGCCGTCACCTACATTTAAATGTTTAATATATAGAACACCGCAGCAGCACAAACGAAACTTTTTACGGCACAAACCAGCACAAAGGGAGCACAAACAAACAAGACTATTTTGGGTGAATTTGGAGCATGTTGGGGGTCTGGGTGTCCTCAGAATGACCTATAAAACATTCTTTAATATCTAAAAAATGACTGCGGCCCAAACTAAAATTTTAACCGCATAAAAAAGCACAAACGGTGTACAAATGATTAAGCCTATTTTGCCGAAGTGTTGCGCTGGGTGGGGGGCCAACTTCACGCAGGTTCCTCATGGTAGCTAGGACTGCTGACCAGAAAAATAAAATTACTAAATAGCTAGCTCATGGATGCAAACAAAGTTCTCCCCTAACATACATATAGCTACCGATACAAAATCATGTTTTTAATTCAGAAAGTTGACCAGAAAAAAGCAAGCTGATGATGGACGGAAACAATGTTCTCCCCGACAAGAACAAAGAAAAACATCTAAACAACATAATCTCTTTGATTTAGATAGCTAAGTAGCAAGGTGTCATAATTTCAATACTTAAAATTTGTAATATCATTTTTGTTGTAGGTAATGTTTGTACCCGGTCCATTCAACGAACGCAGAGGCTATCGCTAATATCGATGTTAGCTAGTTAGATTACGAGGAAAAGTGTTAGCAGACTAGCTTATTGGTTATGCTATGTTATGCTGTGATCTTTTTTAAATACTAAATACAAGGTGTAATAGGATGACATGCATGCCCATGTGGATTGCATCGTCCACGTTGTCCACCACTGACAAAAGCCAGCTAACAGTAAGTTGCTTTTCCACCATTTTTCTCCTCCAAGCTAGAACTAATATAGCTTCCAAATACGATTAAAGTAAATAAATAGCGGCTCTTCAAGCCACCTCCTTGGCTCACCACAGTCACTTTTACCCGCAGTCCGGCTGACCTAGGCATGCCTAGTTTTTTTTCTTGTTTTCATCTTATAATTACGTAGCCTGAAGTTATCAACACAGCGGTCAGCTACAGGAGAGTCATTGACAGAGAGGTCAACTAAAGAGCAGGTGTGGCAGACCAGTGAGCAACAGCAGTTAAAAAAGAAAATGCCAATACATTTGTGAAAGGCAGCTTTCAACCTGGCAGCCCAGCGCAGCATCATCCCACTCCATTCTCTATGTTCAGACTTTTCCCCTCTATGTTCAGACTTTTCCCCTAGTCAAGCACCACCCCTCCTTCTCACTTCTCACCCCTTCACTAGTCAAGTCTCACCCCTCCACTTGTCAAGTGTCACCACTCCTCATCCTTTCCTTAGTAAAGTGTCTTCCATCCTCCTCAGACATCACCTCTCCCCAAGTCAATAATCACTCCTCCTTAATTCTCACCCCTTTCTTGGTCAGGTATCAACCCTAGACTTGTCAAATGTCACCCCTCCTTCTCACCTCTCCCCTAATCAGGTATGAAGCTGGCAGTAGTCAAATGTCACCGCTCCCCTAATTGTTTTACAGTCAACAAGTTCCTGCTATGTGCACCTTTTTTCTCCCTCCTGCGCAGAACAATCACAGAGAGCAGACACAGCTAGCTAGCTTGCTAAAGGTAAGAAGGAAATTATTAAATTTCAGTAACATTATCATAATTTGCGAGGTTTCTAATTTCTTTATTAATAAAAGCAAACTTTATTAATAATATTATTGGTAGCTAACTGTCTGTAAAGACTGTAGGCATATAACATTAGTATGTTTTTCCGAGTTTGCTAGCATGTGTAAAATACATAGCTAGCTAGCTATTGTTATTGTGCAATTCTCAAGATGCTGTTGAAGGCTCACCCACCTGTTTGTAGAGCCATCCCCTGACCACCACTGGGATATTGGGGTTCCTCTTGATAGCATGGTCCCTCTTGCCGAAACTATGCACCTTGCCACTACTCCTTAAGCCCTGTGGCTGGCAAAACAAACACATTGGTTTTGAACAGGGGCTGTTTCATTTACTTTACAAATAGCTGCTATTAGCTGACCAGGATGCTCAGTGGTAGAAGGAAGAACGAAGGAGCTAGGTAAATCCATAGAGCAAATACAATATGACCATTGAGTCCTATATTCATGAAGATGTTCTGGGATTATTTCAGTAAAAGGGCCTACTAAAAGTGTACATGTATTTATTGAAAGTCATTTAAATTTTGACTTTTCTTGCCACTTATCTACACACAATACTTCAGCCTTTTAAAAGATTGGCATGTAGAATATATTCTTCATGTGGGAGGTTCCTCATGTTTACACCTTTACCAATAACATGATGCTGTCACCCCCATGCTTCACAGAAGGTATTGTGTTTTTTGGGTGATGTGCTATGTTGGGTTTGTGTCAAATGTAATGATTTGCAAATAAGACTAAAAGTCCCATTTAAGTTTTGTCAGTCATCAAAATCTTTTGCCACATGGCTACATAATAAGTAGGGTTGGGTATCGAGTTGGGTTCCAAGTTGGAACCGGTTCCAAATTTACAAGAACCGTGGATTCGAAAAGACAAGCGCATTTCGATTCTGCTTCGGTTCCTAACGTTTGCATTTCAGTCGCGGATTTTACAGCCTATAAAAGTTGCACTTATCTGCCAGCACTTGCTTCGCGGACGGTGGGCCTAATGTCACGTAATTTCACCCAGTACGTCAACAAAGCAAGCACGTGAGAACTGAGAAGAGACACTTCTGTTTACATCCTGGACCATGGCTGACCACAGCATATGCTCGAAAGTTTGGCTTAGCTTCACAAAAATGTTAATGACACAGCAAAATGTAGAACCTGCAGTAAAAATATTTTGTGCAAGGGAGGAAGCACTTCCAATATGACGAAGCATTTACTTCAATGCGGCGTGAATTTGGAGGAATGCACCGTTTTCAATGTGTTGTTGTCTCCCAGTTCCAGCCACAATAACGTCCCAGATACAGTAGCAACGTCTCACGCTCAGGTACACAAAACACAGTAGGGCTGTCAATCTTCCTTTATAGTACTATTTGAATTTCATTCCTTATTTTTTTATATTCGAATATGAATCCTCAAATTTAGCACATCAACTTATTATCACTTAGACATCAATAGCAACCACAGCGAGCTAGCCAACATGGAGGGCATTGTCTGGTGACAAGCTAACTTTGCTAGCTAGCTAACGTGAGCTTATACTAATGTACATGGACACCAAGCTAGCTAGTTTACTATAATATATATAATTATTATATATAACCTATCAACTGGTCTGTGTGTAAAGTAATGTCATCTACCCAGCTTGCTTGTAATTTCTTTCTTTAAAACTAGAAAGCCCGCTTATCCCAGTAGTGATTATTCCTTATAAGAAATATTATTTATTTTTTATAAATGAAGGGGAAAAGAAACCTTCCTGAATCCTGTCACCATTGAAAGTTTACTGATTATAGTTTAAATATGCAAAGAATAAAAGTTAGGCAAATTTTCCTTCTTGAAATAAGTTGTAATTCTTCTCACCCAAAAAAATCTCCCAAGAACCGGATTCGATAAGCAGAATCGATGAAATTGAAATGATACCCAACCCTAATAATAAGTGGGTTTCTGGGATACAGTACTTAAAATTGGATTCAAGGTAGACTTGCCATGTTAACAGTCTTGGCAATAAAACCCCGTAACTCTGTCAAAGTTGCCATTGGTCTCCTGGTAGTCAAATTTACTTGGTGTGTGATTTAGAAATTGACTAGTTACACCAGAGCTAATTTAGGATTGCTTTTACAATGGGGTGAATACTAATTCAATTTTTATTTTTAACATTTCATTTCACAGTAATAAAAAAATAATCTCTAACATGTGCAGTGTTGTGTTTAGATAATACCATAATACAAAAGTATGAAACATATAAACGCATAATACAATGTATTCAAGTTTTTCTTTTGTGGGATGTTTACAGTATTTTGTCAATTAGATTTTCCATTCATCTTCTCATTGCAACATATAATATGAAAAATAAACATGAAATGTAAGTATAGTATATACAGCTCTGGAAAAAATTAAGAAACCACTGCAAAATTATCAGTTTCTCTGGTTTCGCTATTCATAGGTAGGTGTTTGAGTAAAATGAACAGTTTTGTTTTATTCTATAAACTACTGACAACATTACACCAAATTCCAAATAAAAATATTGTATTTATTTGTAGAAAATAACAACTGGTCAAAATAACCAAAAAAAGATGCATTGTTTCCAGACCTCAAATAATGCAAAGAAAACAAATTCATATTCATTTTTCAACGACAAAATACTAATGTTTTAACTTAGGAAGAGTTCAGAAATCAATATATGGTGGAATAACCCTGATTTTTAGCTGATTTTTAGCATAGCTTTCATGCGTCTTGGCATGCTCTCCACCAGTCTGTCACATTGTTCTTGGGTGACTTTATGCCACTCCTGGCACAAAAATTCAAGTAGCTCGGCTTTGTTTAATGGCTTGTGACCATCCATCTTCCTCTTCAAGAAATTCCAGAGGTTTTCAACGGGGTTCAGGTCTGGAGATTGGGCTGGCCATGACAGGGTCTTGATCTGGTGGTCCTCCATCCACACCTTGATTGACCTGACTGTGTGGTATGGAGCATTGTCCTGCAAGGAAAAAAACAATTCTCAGAGTTGGGGAACATTGTCAGAGCAGAAGGAAGCAGGTGTTCTTCCAGGATAACTTTGTACTTGGCTTGATTCATGCGTCCTTCACAAAGACAAATCTACCCGATTCCAGCCTTGCTGAAGCATCCCCAGATCATCACCGATCGATCCTCCACCAAATTTCACAGTGGGTGCGAGACACTGTGGCTTGTAGGCCACTCCAGGTCTCCGTCTAACCATTAGACGACCAGGTGTTGGGCAAAGCTGAAAGTTTGACTCGTCAGAGAAGATGACCTTACTCCATTCCTCTACGGTCCAATCCTTATGGTCTTTTGCAAACTTCAGCCTGGCTCTTCTTTGCTTCTCATTGATAAAGGGCTTTTTTCTAGCTTTGCACGACTTCAGCCATGCCCCTAGGAGCCTGTTTCGAACCATCCTCGCCGTGCACTTCACCCCAGCAACTGTTTGCATTTTGTAGGTCACTTGATGTCATCCTACGGTTGTTGAGTGACATTGTTGACAGTTACATGAGTTGACAGTTATCTCGGTCAGTGGACAGTCGTTTTCGTCCCTCTGCCAGTCTGTAGCTTTGTTGTCTCCAATGTCTGTTGCTTGACCTTTTTCTTAGGAACCGCCGTCTTTGAAATTTTAAGGATGGAAGCAACCTGACGCTCACTGTATCTCTCTGCCAGTAAAGCCATTATTATACCCTTCTTTTCCTCACTCAAAGCTTTTCTTTTCAACTCTTTTGTTGAATAGTTATTTTTTATTCAAATTACCTTTGAGGTACTACTTGCACTGTTTTTGCCATCCAGCTGGTCCTATTGCAAGAGGATAGTGATAGTATACTTTTCCTCGTTAAATTAGATTTGGTTCAGGTAATCACCTAATCAGTACCTCATTAAGGAAAATGAGGTGTGCCTGTGTTGGAATTTAACAGACACTGGAATGGAATGGCTGCCATACATGTAGAGATGCTGATTTAAGAAAAATTAGGAGTGGTCTCTTAAGTTTTTCCAGAGCTGTATGTATATACACAGGACAAGTGAAAAGTTTAGACACACCTACTCATTCAAGGGTATTTCTTAAGTTTTACTATTTTCGTTTTGCAGAATAATAGTGAAGACATCAAAACTATGAAATAACACATGGAATTATGCAACAACCAAAAATTGTGTTAAACAGATAAAAAAAACATTTCATATTGTAGATTCTTCAAAGTAGCCACCCTCTGCCTTGATCACTTTGCGTTCTCTCAACCAGTTTCATGAGGAAGTCACCTGGGATACTTTTCAATTATCGGGTGTGCCTTGTCAAGAGGTAATTCATGTATTTGATTTACTTCTTAATGTGTTAGGGGGGTATACAGCGGGCGTCAAGGTAGGGTGGGTATACAGAAGACCATCATTATGTCTGTACTGTAGTTGTCCAAATTATGGCAAGAACAACCCAAATAATCAAAGAGAAACAACAGTCCAACATTACCGTAAAACATGGTCAGTCAATATGGAACATTTCAAGAACTTTGAAAGTTTCTTCAAGTGCAGTCGCAAAAACCATCAAGCGCTATGATGAAACTGGCTTTCATGAGGAAGGCCACAGGAAAGGAAGACCCATAGTTACAGTGCCTTGCAAAAGTATTCACCCCCCTTGGCTTTTTACCTATTTTGTTACATTACAGACTTTAGTTCAATGTTTTTTTTAATCTGAATTGTATGTGATGGATCAGAACACAATAGTCTAAGTTGGTGAAGTGAAATGAGGAAAATATATACATAAAACTATTTTTTAGAAATAAAAAACTGAAAATTGGCATGTGCGTATTTGTTATGAAGCCCATAAACGACAATAAGCCGCACGCTCCATAGAGTTGGGCTTTATGGCAGAGTGGCCAGAAGAAAGCCATTACTTTCAGCAAAAAACAAAATGGCACGTTTTGAGTTTGCGAAAAGGCATGTGGGAGACTCCCAAAATGTATGGAGGAAGGTGCTCTGGTCTGATGAGACTAAAATTGAACTTTTCGGCCATCAAAGAAAACGCTATGTCTGGCGCAAACCCAACACATCACATCACCCAAAGAACACCATCCCCACAGTGAAACATGGTGGTGGCAGCATCATGCTGTGGGGATGTTTTTCAGCAGCCG
>JACXGI010006535.1:0-41531 GCA_016801175.1 Esox masquinongy
GTGTGTGTGTGTGTGTGTGTGTGTGTTTGTAGGAAACAGGTGTAAGCCAAAACAAAGAAGCAGGATACCGAAATCTGTGAATTCTATTAAAGTTTGAATGATCTGCTTTTGGTCTTTCTGTTCCTGAACGTGATCTGTTACCCACAAGCCCCTATGTTAAATATCAGTTACATCTCCTGAGTGGAGGTGCATGTGTGCGTGTCTGGACACTGATACCACCATCAGGGATTAGGAAATAAAGTGACCAAGTGTCTCTTCCAGTCAGCCCTGTGCTTGGAGGAACATGCCTGAAGACGGTTTCAGCAGGCGAAGCAGACAGACGGGATCAGCACAATGAAACCGATCCGTAACTGGGTGCTCTGATGTTGGTGTCAGGACGTCGTCGGCGTCTTTAGATTTTCCGAAGGGGAGGGGACATTTTTGCAAATATGTTTCATTCGTAGTTCAGAGAATCAATAAATTGATGTGAAGATTACTTCTAAACCCACTTTTAGCTGTCTAACTCCTTTCACTCCCACTATAAAGGAGCAGATCAAATACATAGCTGGAACTCAGACCAAGTTACATGTCCTAACATGTTAAATGATCACTTAGAAAAGCTGCTGTTAAACAGAGGATACTTACTTCGATTTCACTGTATGAAGATAAGCAATGGAAGATGTTTATCTGACAGATGTCATAGTCGGGCTACTGCCATAATCATCTTAATAGTCAGCCTGAAACTGACAGACCCTGTGGCCAGAATAGACCCCACTGAAACTGAGAGGACTGAGGCCAGAATAGACCCCCCTGAAACTGAGAGGACTGAGGCCAGAATAGACCCCCCTGAAACTGAGAGGACTGAGGCCAGAATAGACCCCCCTGAAACTGAGAGGACTGAGGCCAGAATAGACCCACTGAACGGAGAGTACTGAGGTCAGAACATGGCAGGGGTTAAGAGCACCTTACCTTGATAAGACTGATTTTGGGAGGTCCCGCCTCATTGGTCCCATCTGGTTGGATGCTGGAGCCCTGGCGATGCCTCTGTTTCACAATGTACTCGTAAGTACTAAGACGGTTCCACACTGGACAACACAGACAGAGAAGTATAAGCAACACACACACACACACACACACACACACAGCAATAACAACGCGGTTCAAAAACATGACAGCTTTTTAAATCCCAACAAATGTCACCACTAAAAGGAAAGCTGTTGTTAATAGAAGGCCACTGCGTCCCCCTAAGTAGCAGGCTACAAAACAGAGGACAGACACCCCTCCTACGCCCCCCTGTGGTGGCTCTCTACATTACAGCTGGCCCTGTCCACAAAGACCTATTCACAAAGCATGTTTGATTAGGAGTTTTTTCCAAACTCAGTTTGTTGGCTCTAGTGAGAACACTATCGACCAGTCAGAGAGTGAGAGAGAGAGTGTGTGAGTGAGTGAGTGAGTGAGAGAGAGCGAGAGAGTGAGAGTGCGAGAGAGAATGTGAAGTCATGTGAAGTCAAATGTGAAGTCAAGTCTTACACATTCCATTCCTTACACCAGAAGGGTCTGAATAGGAGAATGTGAATTATTCATATTGTCCAGTCATATGAAATGCTTGTTATTCATCAGCATCTGAGACGGAGAAACTCCCATTTTTAAATTATGGCGATGCTGCCTGCTTTGTGGGAGGTTATATTGGTCGCTGGCTAATTTGGCGGCTAATGCGAAATGTATTAGTGTGCCTGGTGTTGTTAACCCCTCGTCATCCATCTCACCACATCGCGCTGGCTAAGCAGAGGAGCCATGGCCGCAGACTGCACCTGACGCATCGAGTTGGCCGGCAACTACCGCTTCCCACCTGGTGGGCTCAGGGGGTTGTCTAGTCGAGCCAAGACAAAGTCTCTCGAGACACAGAGACAGAGTGACTGATTAGGTGGCTTGCTGATGCTCGAGGGCGTTGTTTACACTGATTGGTCCAATTAGCTAATTGTCATATGGGACAGGATCCTCAGTCTGTTTATAGCACAGGTGTTAATCACTGAGCTGCTCTGGGGCCGTGATGTGGGCCTGCGTGGTTACGTTACAGTAACATAACTGCCAGTGTGTCCCGGTGCTCAGGTGACATGACCCTGGGTTCCCTGCCACCTGAGGAGATGTTCTGGAAGTCACCTTGGAGACAGAGAACAGGAGAACCTACTCCCTGGGGTATGGGTATGGACAGCAGGGCTAAACACATCCACACACTCACCGGACACTTCGTTAGGCACACCTGTCGAGTATTGGGAGGGAGCCCCTCTTACCCTCATCCACTTCAAGTTCCGACGCGGTTTGTGATCCGACCCCGAGAAAGGCCATTTGGGCTGCTCCTGAGACGCTGGAGCAGCGCATCTGGCAGCAACAATCACACCACGACAACTACACCCGACAACTACACCTCTTGACCACGTCTGCACGCTTCATGTATTCAGTTGCAGCAACGTGATTGGCTGTGTGGATATTTGGGTTAACTACCAGGTGTACCAAATAAAGTGGCAGGTGATCGTACAATGATTCGGCACGGTCTTCAATCATTTCTGGATCAAATTACGCAAACAAAAGCGCTTGCCTTTCCTAAATTCCTTACACAAACTTCAGATGAGGGCCCATAATGCACTGAGAATAATAGCACTTCGACTAGGAGTTGGCTTCAACCATTAGACCACAGATAGTGGTGACTTCTGTGTGTTATATATGTGTGTGTGTTATATGTGTGTGTGTGTTATATGTGTGTTCTATGTGTGTGTGAGTTCTTTGTGTTACATGTGTGTGTTTTATATGTGTGTTCTATGTGTGTGTGAGTTCTTTGTGTTATGTGTGTGTGTGTGTTATATGTGTGTTCTATGTGTGTGTGAGTTATTTGTGTTATATGTGTGTGTGTTATATGTGTGTGTGAGTTCTTTGTGTTATATATGTGTGTGCGTGTTATATGTGTGTTCCATGTGTGTGTGAGTTATGTGTGTTATATACAGTATCTCACAAGTGACTACACCCCTCACATTTTTGTAAATATTTGATTATAACTTTTCATGTGACAACACTGAAGAAATGACACTTTGCTACAATGTAAAGTAGTGAGTGTACAGCTTGTATAACAGTGTAAATTTGCTGTCCCCTCAAAATAACACAACACACAGCCATTAATGTCTAAACCGCTGGCAACAAAAGTGAGTACACCCCTAAGTCCAAATTGGTCCCAAAGTGTCAATATTTTGTGTGGCCACCATTATTTTCCAGCACTGCCTTAATCCTCTTGGGCATGGAGTTCACCAGAGCTTCACAGGTTGCCACTGGAGTCCTCTTCCACTCCTCCATGACGACATCACGGAGCTGGTGGATGTTAGAGACCTTGTGCTCCTCCACCTTCTGTTTGAGGATGCCCCACAGATGCTCAATAGGGTTTAGATCTGGAGACATGCTTGGCCAGTCCATCACCTTTCCCCTCAGCTTCTTTAGTAAGGCAGTGGTCGTCTTGGAGGTGTGTTTGGGGTCGTTATCATGTTGCAATACTGCCCTGCGGTCCAGTCTCCGAAGGGAGGGGATCTTGCTCTGCTTCAGTATGTCACAGTACATGTTGGCATTCATGGTTCCCTCAATGAACTGTAGCTCCCCAGTGCTGGCAGCACTCATGCAGCCCCAGACCATAACACTCCCACCACCATGCTTGACTGTAGGAAAGACACACTTGTCTTTGTACTCCTCACCTGGTTGCTGCCACACACCATCTTGACACCATCTGAACCAATTAAGTTTATCTTTGTCTCATCAGACCACAGGACATGGTTCCAGTAATCCATGTCCTTAGTCTGCTTGTCTTCAGCAAACTGTTTGCAGGCTTTCTTGTGCATCATCTTTAGAAGAGGCTTCCTTCTGGGACGACAGCCATGCAGACCAATTTGATGCAGTGTGCGGCGTATGGTCTGAGCACTGACAGGTTGACCCCCCACCCCTTCAACCTCTGCAGCAATGCTGGCAGCACTCACATACGTCTATTTCCCAAAGACAACCTCTGGATATGACGCTGAGCACGTGCACTCAACTTCTTTGGTCGACCATGGCAAGGCCTGTTCTGATTGGAACCTGTCCTGTTAAACCGCTGTATGGTCTTGGCCACCGTGCTGCAGCTCAGTTTCAGGGTCTGGGCAATCTTCTTACAGCCTAGGCCATCTTTATGTAACAATTATTTTTTTCAGATCCTCAGAGAGTTCTTTGCCATGAGGTGCCATGTTGAACTTCCAGTGACCAGTATGAGGGAGTGTGAGAGCGATGACACCAAATTTAACACACCTGCTCCCCATTCACACCTGAGACCTTGTAACACTAACAAGTCACATGACACCAGGGAGGGAAAATGACTAATTGGGCCCAATTTGGACATTTTCACTTAGCGGTGTACTCACTTTTGTTGCCAGTGGTTTAGACATTAATGGCTGTGTGTTGAGTTATTTTGAGGGGACAGCAAATTTACACTGTTATACAAGCTGTACACTCACTACTTTACATTGTAGCAAAGTGTCATTTCTTCAGTGTTGTCACATGAAAAGATATAATCAAATATTTGCAAAAATGTGAGGGGTGTACTCACTTTTGTGAGATACTGTATGTGTGTGTGTGTTATATGTGTGTTCTATGTGTGTGTGAGTTCTTTGTGTTATATGTGTGTGTGTTATATGTGTGTTATATGTGTGAGTTCTTTGTGTTATATGTGTGTGTGTTATATGTATGTTCTATGTGTGTGTGAGTTCTGTGTGTTATATGTGTGTGTGTTATATGTGTGTGCGAGTTCAGTGTGTTATATGTGTGAGTTCTGTGTATTATATGTGTGTTATATGTGTGAGTTCTGTGTGTTACATGTGTGTTATATGTGTGAGTTCTGTGTGTTACATGTGTGTTATATGTGTGAGTTCTGTGTGTTACATGTGTGTTATATGTGTGAGTTCTGTGTGGTACATGTGTGTTATATGCCCTGGTGAGGGCATGGGTGTGCAGTAGTGTGATTGTATTCACTTGGGCATATGCAGGCCACCTCCTCATCCAGAGGAACAACCTGAGTGGCGTGGCCCAGATTCATGGTACCAAAGGCAGGAGAATGAACTACTATGGCAGGTTCCCTCCTGCACTGTTCAACCAATCCAGTAACAGTGGAGTAGTTAAGATCTAGTGTTGCCCTGTAAACATCCAAATGGGGAAGATAGAGGCTCTCCGCTTCCATTCCCTCTTAAGAGTGGCCTCATAAGGTGGTTTGAGGATCACAGAGGGCACCCAGCAGGAGATGTCGGTCAGTTATGTGGGTACTTAACAATTCTCAGGGAAGAATATTTACGCCAAAACTGATTTATCATTTGGTAATGGATATTCATTTTTACGTAGAAAAAAATGATCAAATATCAGGAGTTTTGATATCATATAAAAATGATCAAATATCAGGAGTTTTGATATCATATAAAAATGATCAAATATCAGGAATTTTGGTATCATATAAAAATGATCAAATATCAGAAGTTTTGTTATCAGAAGTTATAAAACATGTTTTTCTAATTAAATTGCCAACTCCATCGTCACTGTCTTTCCCTTCATACTTTCTGCATCAAGTCATTATTTTATAATGTGGCTTATACTTTGAATTAAATAAAGGTAGGCCTATAGTTTGAATTAAATAAATTTGAATTTTTTGCTATTTAGCTGACTTAGCTTTGGTCAGCTAACTATTGTTTTTAGGCATGTGGATTTGCCTAATCGAATCATATTGTAAAAGCTGATTCCCAGTTGTTTAGCCTACATGTTTTCTCTCATTATTGCATATTCTATAAGAAGGTAATTGCCAATGCCACAGCCGTTTGATTAAATCAAGAACGACCGGAGTAGTGACAGGTCTTCCACGAACAAACAAGATCTTTTGACAACAAGCCAGGCAGCAATATATAGACATTAAGTAGAAGACAGAAGATGAACTCACTGAGGTAGATGTGAAAACACAGCAGATGCCCCAGCAGCAGGGTGGAGAGCAGGCCCAGGCCGATGGTGACCCCAGCCAGGGCAGGGATGGCTGGGCCCTCTGTGGAGACTGGAGCCACGGGCAGGAACACAAACCAGACCACTGAGTCATTCTTCACTGAGGGGAAAGAGGGGCAGTCATATTATAACCATTACTGATCGAGTTCACAGATGTAGTATAACCACTACTGACAGTTTACAAACATAGTATAACCACTACTGACATAGTTCACAGATGTAGTATAACCAATACTGATGGATTTCACAGATGTAGTACAACCACTACTGACATAGTTCATGAATGTAGTATAACCACTACTGACATAGTTCACAGATGTAGTATAACCACTACTGATGGATTTCACAGATGTTGTATAACCACTATTGATGGATTATACAGATGTAGTATAACCACTACTGACATAGTTCATAGATGTAGTATAACCACTACTGACATAGTTCACGGATGTAGTATAAACACTACTGACATAGTTCACGGATGTAGTATAACCACTACTGACATAGTTCACGGATGTAGTATAACCACTACTGACATAGGTCAGAGATGTAACATAACCACTACTGATGTGTTTCACAGATGTTGTATAACGAATACTGACACAGTTCACAGACGTAGTATAACTACTATTGACATAGTTCACAGATGTAGTATAACCACTACTAATGGATTTCACAAATGTAGTATAACCACTATTGACATACTTTACAAACATAGTAAAACCACTACTGACATAGTTCACAGACATAGTATAACCACTACGGACATAGTTCACAGACATAGTATAACCACTACTGACATAGTTCACAGATGTAGTATAACGAATACTGATGGATTTAACAGATGTAGTACAACCACTACTGACATAGTTCACAGATGTAGTATAACCACTACTAATGGATTTCACAAATGTAGTATAACCACTATTGATATACTTTACAAACATAGTAAAACCACTACTGACATAGTTCACAGACATAGTATAACCACTACTGACATAGTTCACAGATGTAGTATAACGAATACTGATGGATTTAACAGATGTAGTACAACCACTACTGACATAGTTCACAGATGTAGTATAACGAATACTGATGGATTTATCAGATGTAGTACAACCACTACTGACATAGTTCACAGATGTAGTATAACCAATACTGATGGATTTCACAGATGTAGTACAACCACTACTGACATAGTTCACAGATGTAGTATAACCAATACTGATGGATTTCACAGATGTAGTATAACCACTACTGACATTGTTCTCAGCCCCGGCTAAGGTGCAGTGGGAACACGCCTATAGAGTACTCAAAAAAGTACATACAGAGATAAATTGCACAATACCTGGTGTTACATATGTACAGATACAATAAAGGGATTAGCAGGTACCAAGATCAGCTCTGACATGTCTTCTTAAAAGGAGCAAAGAGTGATGAGAATGTCTAGTTTTAGAGTCTTCTGCAGTTCATTCTGCTCATTAGCTGCAGAGAACTGAAAAGAATGACGGCCAAAGGAAGTGTTGACATTAAGAATACGTTTTGCTCATAGGGACTTAGATAAGATAAGCTGGTAATGTGGCAAATATTCAGCCAAGACTGACGGTAAGGAAAGACGGCCCAACCTCTCTATTCACCGATTGAGAGAGAGCATACAGGCAGAAGGCAGTCTACATGTAGCTCTCTGCCCTAACGTTTGGCACGGTTCAGCATCCCCAGTTGAGCAGCATCCCCAGTCAGGAATCCCCTGAGGCATCGTCATGGATCAGCAATCATATGATGAGAACCTACTGTCCAACACGCAGTTATGGATCAGCAATCATATGATGAGAACCTACTGTCCAACACGCAGTTATGGATCAGCAATCATATGATGAGAACCTACTGTCCAACACGCAGTTATGGATCAGCAATCATATGATGAGAACCTACTGTCCAACACTCAGTCATGGATCAGCAATCATATGATGAGAACCTACTGTCCAACACGCAGTCATGGATCAGCAATCATATGATGAGAACCTACTGTCCAACACTCAGTCATGGATCAGCAATCATATGTTGAGCAACCAGTCTAGTGACAAATAAAAATGTTCTGAAGGAACCAGTATAATTCCTATGTTACTTGACAAGATACATAAGACACAAACACTCTCAACACTACCTGCGATGTGGCGTGTTCAGAGATGGCCAGTTAACTACAGTGTAAACATGACAGTGATCAGTGTTGTATTCATCACTGGTAACAAAGCAGATGGCATTGCAGGGAAACAACGTCCAATTTCGTAAGGTGACTATTTGCAGCAAGCCTATAAGTTCAATTAGGTCACCAGAATCCGGGACTGACTCAGACAACACTGATTATGATGAAATTTGGCTGAATGACGCCACTGACAGAGGACATTTACATAGATTTACATTACATTGACATCAGGTAATATCTGAGAGACAACACAGGCATTCATTACTGGGGGAAGGAGAGGGAATACATTTGAACAATATTCACTGGAGAGACACAGAGAAGGACAAGCTAGGGGTATCAGCATAAATTTCAGGAGAGGAAACTGAAAAGATGATTTCTCTCACACGTGCACGCGCACGCGCACACGCACATGCACACACACACACCAACTATCCACAATTTTTGTCCAGATGGCCCCTGCCATATTCTTTAACAGAAAAAGGACACACAGCAAAACCATACCTTGAAAGTGTTTATCGGTGCGAAGTTTTGAGGGGTCCAAGAAGAACTCAATGAAGATGTAACTGGCAATGACTACCACCAGGGATATACCCAGCAGAGCAGAAATCACACTGTTCAGGAACAGCCTGGAGAACCAGAACACAGAAATCATATTGTTCAGGAACATCCAGCAGAACAAGAACACAGAAATGACCCTGTTCAGGAACAGCATGGAGAACAAGAACACAGAAATGACCCTGTTCAGGAACAGCCTGGAAAACAAGAACACAGAAATCATACTGTTCAGGAACATCCAGAAGAACAAGAACACAGAAATTACTGTGTTCAGGAACATCCAGGAGAACAGGAACACAGCAATGACCCTGTTCAGGAAAATCCAGGAGAACAAGAACACAGAAATAACCCTGTTCAGGAACATCCAGCAGAACAAGAACACAGAAATGACCCTGTTCAGGAACAGCCAGTCAAACAAGAACACAGAAAAGACACTGTATTGTGTGTTGAGCCCAGTTCTGGATTAGATCAACTCTCCGCAGACTAAATAACAGCTGGCAGAACTGGTGCAATGAGTAACCTCACAAGCAGACACAGAAGACTGCTTCTGAGGGCTGGTGCTCCACAGAACAAATGTTGTATACCCTGAGGGATGCATGACAGTGACAGTGTGACAGTCTGGATAACGTTTTCTTTGACACATATCAAACCTTCTGTATCATCTCAGTGTTCTGTTCCAACTGTGTGCAATCCATCTTGTGGATCATCTGAAGGCCCGGAGGAAGAGACAACTCATGCCTGACCTACTTCCCTCTCTTACAATTCCAGACAGAACAGAATATTCATGAATCATCAGGACTAAAACCATTTCATAGGGCTTTACCAAGCCCGTTAAGACTTCTGCTTGGTGAATGTAATGTCAACGCAGTTAGACTCAACCAGATCAACACAGTTAGATCTAACTAAATCAACACAGTTAGACCCAACCAGATCAACACAGTTAGACCCAACCAGATCAACACAGTTAGACCCAACCAGATCAACACAGTTAGACCCAACCAGATCAACACAGTTAGATCTAACTAAATCAACACAGTTAGACCCAACCAGATCAATATAGTTAGACACAACCAGATCAACACAGTCAGACCCAACCAGACCAACACAGTTAGATCTAACTAAATCAACAAAGTTAGACTCAACCAGATCAACTAAATCAAACCAGTTAGACCCAACCAAATAAACCAGTTGGACACAACCAAATCAACCAGTTAAACCCAACCAAACTGTGAGAAAAAAATACTATTTGAAACAGTGAATAGATTAAAGCAAAGCACTGAGCGAATTGGAACGCTACCTTGATCTAAACAGAGAATCCAGATGGCAGAATAAAGGGAGCAATGATAAACTCCCATATCTGCAAGAGGAAAAGGAGAGAGAAGAGGGTAATTGAGAAGAAACAATTAATGTGAGAAGACGGAATAGAAAGAGAAAGACAGAGAAAGACATAGATAACAAAATGAGAGAACAGAAACAAAGACAGCAATCAACATAAATTAGAGAAGTTGTTTAATGTTTATTACTAAATTTTATTTCTGTTACTTTTGATATTTATTATAGCTTACTTATTTCCCACTTGCATTGGCAATCTAAACAAATGTCCCTTAGGCCCTTTGAATTCAAACTGAAAATTGACAGACTGACAGGTAGTGAAAGAGAAAGAGCCAGGCAGAGACAGAGAGAGGAAGACAGGGAAACAGAGCGAAAGGCAGACATAGAGAAAGACAGACAGGTACTGACCAGTAGTTTCTGCTTCCCACACAGTTGTTGAGCCATCTGCAATGATGGTCAAAGTTGGCAACACACTTGTTACAGGCACTGCAGTGTTTGGATTTGGGCCCCCTGTAAACACAGCAACAACATGACAGGGTTAGTGTCCAGGGCAGGAACATTTCATTAACAAAAAATTGGATAAAGATTTTATTCATGTAAATCTCCTCAAAGTACTATCCGTTTCATCCCCTTGCTTTATGCAAGTATCTCATCCGCTGCTGTTTATGCATTACTTCAGCTGATCTCGTAAATCTTCAGTAATCATTCATGTTTAAGGTTCCCATAAAAGCCTTTATTGTGGCACATGCGCTATAAAGTTTGAATTGATTTTCCACTGTTGGTTCTGGTGCCGGGTGACTTCTCCTCAGCCGCCGCTGAACACAGTAAAAGAGGGGAAAATACTTGGCATTAGGAAATGGAGCATGAGATCAGCTCTGACACAAACCCCTACCCACATCCTCTCTTGTCATTGTTCTGTCCTTAACATCTCCATCCTGTCGTCTCTTAGACACCCACGCAGCTGTCCTCAACATCTCCATCCTGTCGTCTCTTAGACACCCACCCAGCTGTCCTCAACATCTCCATCCTGTCGTCTCTTAGACACCCACCCAGCTGTCCTCAACATCTCCATCCTGTCGTCTCTTAGACACCCACCCAGCTGTCCTCAACATCTCCATCCTGTCGTCTCTTAGACACCCACCCAGCTGTCCTCAACATCTCCATCCTGTCGTCTCTTAGACACCCAGAGAGACGTCTCTCCCGTATTCTGGTCGTTTAAGTACTCCTTATTGACATTTGGTTTTCAGGTCAACGCCAGTCAACCATCTCTTCATCTGCTACTCCCTGTCCCTCCACAACCACCCTCCTTCAATCTGCTAGCCCTCCTGTTCTCTCCTGCTTTCTCCCATCTGCCCAGCGACAACTCCTCAGACCATCAGGGAGTTTTCCAGCCCCGCCCCACTCCTACAGTACCCTAAACCCCCTTCACCAATGCCCTGCCACTACTACAGTAGTAGTTACTGCCGCGGGGCTTGCGTGTCTATTCACTGAACACACTGCTCTAACCGCTGACCTCAATTCACTCACTGGCTCTCTCCTCAGACAGGCCAAACATCAGACAGGGAACCAAGCAAACACATGTACACTGAAGTCTTTGAGCAGATGGTCTCATACAGGGGCACTTACAGTAAGGGAGGGCAGGTATTGTCCTGCTGGGATGGTGGGAGCACTGCTCTGCTTAACGAGCTACATAGGACCTTGACTTGTGTGTGGAATCTCAAACAACACCCTGTTCCTTATGTGGTACACTAATCCTGACCCAAGCCCTACTGGCCCTGGTTCATGCAGTGCACTACGAAAAGGGTGCCACAGATTTGGGACACATCGTAAGTGTCTGCTTGAAGGAAATGCCCCGATTGGAAAACACAGGGAACAAGGGCTTTGATGACGGTGTTCATCCGCCGGACCAAAACTCACACGTCCACCTGGCAGAGGTAGCAGTGACAATTCTCGATGACGTGAGCATGTTTCGTGCGGTCAAAGACGGGCATGGGGCCGTGGTAGCTCTTGGCACGCACGTTGTAGTCGGCGGGGTCCACGGACACCGCCATCAGGTGCACGAACAGGTGACACACGAACATGATGCCAGTACACTGGGGAGGCATGGTTAAAGACACAGTCTGGGACATCTGACATTAACAGGAGTTTGGGCTGGACATGTAATACGTAAAAAGGGCTTTATAAAATAAATGTGATTGATTGATGTCATGTGCATAATTTAAGTGCACGTTCATTATCAAACCTCGGTTAGCCATGAAATTCCAAGTTTGACTGGTACTGGTTTTGGCGACATGGGGGAACATGTCAGCACATAACACGGTACACAATTATCGGGCACCGTTTGTTTCGACAATCACTGCATACGCTGAGCTTCATTCTGCTTAATAAAGTAGGTACCAGTGCTACCCCAACACAACACAATCACAAAAATACAAACAGTAACTTTGTCAGTTGTAGCGTTAGGTTCAAATATCAATTCACTTCCCTAGTTGACCTCCGTTTAAGAGGAGTTAACCCCTACTCTGCCTCCAGCGTAGATTACAGGTCGAAGCAGTGGTTGGACTGCTAGAGTCGATCACACTGAGACCAAAGAGCCTTGAGAGTGACTTTCTGATTGGTCATGTACACAGACTCATGGGTCATGTACACAGACTGATGGGTCATGTACACAGACTGATGGGTCATGTACACAGACTGAGAGGATACAATGTAGCCAGCTGGGATCCAGTGGGAGGGCAGCAGAGGCACAAACACCCCGAACCCGGTCACAGCGAAGAAGAGGTAGAGAAGCCAGGCCAGCAGCTGGAATGGGTGAGGAGGCCAGCTCCACCCGTTGGTCCGGGAGCACGGCGGCAGGTCCCGGCGGTGCCCAGCCTCACTCACCGGGGCTGTACGGTTGGGGTTGGGGTTACACACATCCATAAGGGGACGGGGGCAATCTGGGAGAGAGGGACATGTAATGGTAACCTGATTTAAAGATTAAATAAATTGCTACTTGTTAATTGTTAACACTGTAGGACAAAATCCAAATGTTTAATATGCAGGACGGCATGCAGGTTAATCTCAAGTCAATAAACGTGTTGAAACTCTGCTGTGTAGTTAACTACGAAATCCTACAATACAGCCATCATCATTATAAATTTATACTCAAGACAGAGTATAAAACAAACTCAACAATCCCATGTCATGATAATGCTCATTATATTCGATAAAAAATATATACTGTACATATCAATTTGTGATTGACTCACCTTTTCACCGGCGTGGGCTGAATCGACTATGGCCACTGCTGTGGACTGTTCTCGTTGATGACCACAGCATTTTAGAATGCGATCACAAACACGCAGATCTACAGATTTCTTTTCCTCACATGTGTCAGATGAGTCCTCACCGGCGGCACGATCCCATTCCTTGCTCCAGCATGACAGCCATCCATTGCTACCTAGCTAACGCTAGCAGGCTTGCTGCAGATCGGTTCTGCACGCACAAGCGCAGTGAGCCAAACCTCTCCTAAATGGAATCCGTCCAGGGCGTAAAAGACTATGCTATGCCCGGGGATATAACTTACAGTGGGTTCTAAATCAACACTACCAGGCGAATTATTGGATATTAATTATTTCTGAAGTTAACACGCGAAAGTTAAAGGGAACTGCTAGCATTCTGACACATGGAAACGACTTATGCAATGTGAAGGCTAGTAATAATAAGGTGGCGATTAGCTAGCACATTAGGTTAATCTTGATTAGCCTGCCGTTCAGATGTGTAGAGATGCTGAGACTCGAGACCGCAGACCTAAACCAGATAACATTGTGCTAACGTTAGCAGTGGCATCACTAGCACTCAGTCAAGTTATAATAACGACGTACAGTTACTCAGCCAGTGACATTAGACGTTGCTGTAAAGTTAGCAAGCTAACGTTAGCTAATTATCACTATACGTTACGTTTGCGACCTAATCAATAATCACGAGCACACACGTAGAACGTAATGACATATCAACAAAATACCTTTAATTTACCTATGATTTCAGTTATTCTTTTAGCCGAATAACGGTAGTATCCTCGTTAGCTTTTGATTTGGTTCTCATGAACAAGCAATCCCTTCCGACTCCAACTCTCTGGTTTCCCTGGTAACGAGCCAAATCCCCATTCCAATTGGTCGTCGGAGTAGTCGCCACCACACTGACCTCTAGTGGTTTTGTGAATTAACTTTTACTTTGACTTGTAGGGCAACATACCAATTCCACCTGGTACTGTTTATTACGACGAATTCAGGTATAGATTGATTCAAAATAAAACTTTCATTATTGTTCCAAACTGAAAACTGTATCATGATAATATTTCTCTTCCCCCAGGTAACTTTGACTTTCAAAGCGACAGTTTCCTTGGCATGATAGTACTTGATTTCTGTGAATCACCTGAAGTTCTAAATAAAATCCCATTTTTTGGGGTCAGGAGATCAGAGATGGCCTTGACGAGTCAACCTGGTTCAACTGTAGCCAAGAGTGGGGCCATAATGACAGTTGTACCTCAAAATTTCTGGAAACCTGATCATTTCACTTTCACTCTCTCCTCCTCCAAAGGACATGTGGGTTCAATGACAAGGAGTCACCCAAAGTCACGTTTCAGAATTTAACCCTAAAAACGTTAGTGGAACAATAGGCTGCATCACCATCGCATCACCAATATGAAATCACAAACGCAATGCCATAACAAACATCTTAGATACACATTACACAATCACATTTCTTATGCCAAAAGAAACACATCCATTTTTTCACAGATGGACTGGACTTGAGTCATGACTTCTTTGAGCTCTTTCAGGCTCAGTAAATACACCCGCGTCAGGATCTACATCATGGTAATGTATAGGATGAAACAGCAGAGGGCAGCAGTCTCATACATGTGAATTCATCCCAGCCTGACAGCAGTCTGAGTGGGTTCGGGTTTCGCAATCAGAAAGACTGATTGTACAGTATGTAAATAAAGGCATAGATCACATGAAACATTCCTTTATTGGTTAATTTTAATGAACGAGCAATATGAGAGAATGTAATGGTTGGTAATTTCTGTGCAAATACACACACGCACATGCGTGCACATGCGCGCGCGCACACACACACACACACACACACACACACACACACACAAGTGACACACTGTCGTGTCTTCCGACTTCCACCAATTTCTAATTGTAACATATATTTTTTAAACATGTCAATGACATGGCACTTCTCTCATTGGTGGATTCAAAAGAACACTTGATTGTTAATGTCTAAAATTAAATACATTTTTGAGAAATGTGAAGATCGAGAGAGAGAGAGAGAGAGAGAGATAGAGAGAGACTGAGTGAGTCAGAGACTGTGAAGGAAGGAGAGAAGGAACATGTGTTTTTCATTGTGTGGCACTGTGTCCACTGCTGCAGTGGAATGTACAAATGCAGATTGTGTGATAGTCTGTTGGGCTTTGTGATCCCTGCGTTCCTGACTGCAGAACCCCCCCCCCCCCGGATCTATTGCTAGCATAATGCCATCAATAGCTTGATTTATTGCACCTTATAATTGCCCCTACACAAGCCTAGTCCGCACGCAAGTGTAGGAATCATCCGGACCGGCTCTGTAGTCCCTCAGTTCTCTGAACACATGTCCCAAGTCACCCTATGGTTCCTCTAAAAAGAAGTGCACTGTTGTATGGAACAGGGTGCCATTCAGGAGGCACACGCCGTCTCACCGCATGGACAGTGTTCAAACCGGAGGAACAGATGTGGTAGGCGGCTGTGCTGACTAGAAACACGCGCCATTTCAAGCCTCAAAGCCACCAGCATATGTGGCCCCTGTGGTCGACCGTCTGCAATCATTGGAATCATCGTTGAACAAAACGTGTTTTGTTCTGAGAGATCTTTCACACCTCTTTTGGAAAAACTATGTTCATCCCAAATGGCGCCCGAACATTTAGTGCACTACTTTCGACCAGGGTGTGCGCCAGAAGGACCAGGGTGTCATTCTGGGATCGGGACCAGAATAAGAAGGTCGGACGTGCACTCAGGACGTTCCCCTGCGATGAAGTCGCCGCGGCGTTAAAGACACGCGGCCGCAGAAGATGGCGGGTTTGACTGCTTGTCACATTTTTTGGAGGGAAATAATGTGTCGGTTGCGACCACTTCCTCATGCCCCTTCTCACTGGCACTGGAGCCCCCGGGGTTAATGGCCGCTTCCCAAATGGCCCCCTGTTCCCTGTATGTTGTACACTACTTCTGACCAGATGTGTGTGCACGTGCGTAGGTGCAGGTATGCATGTCCGTAGGTTTGTGCCTCATCCCCGGCCACATCCCTAGGCCGTGTTATGTGGGACTCATCCTCTTCAGGAGTTTGAACAGGTCAGCCGAGGAGAAACAGCAGATATTCTGGACTCAGCAGTCAATTGACAGCAGTAAATTGTGATTTTTGCTGAACATGCTTCATGTTGTGTAACGTTTGGATGGCTGCTGCACGTTTGTCCGTATGCACTTGGGGTTGGGGTTGGGTTTGGGGTTGGGGTTGGGGTTGGGTTTACATACAGGGGTAGAATTGGAGTTTCAAGGTTAGTGTTAGATTTACGGGTTATGGAAAATAGTTTTGGTTTAAGTGCTAAATTGCTGATCTTCACCAATATATTAAAACTAAGTGTGTCTGTGTGTGTGTGTGTTCATGCATGCATGCACGTTTTAACTCAGTGACACTGGCTGCTATTATCCCACAGTGCTTTGAACAATGTGAGCTATTTCCACTCCTTGGGATGGGTTGAGAGTTGAGTAACAAAGCCACAGGCTGTCTGGTTGGCTGCCTGCTCAGAGCACACACACACACACACACACACACACACACACACACACACACACACACACACACACACACCACCTAATCCCTATTTACAGTGCAATGAAAATGTATTTGTCCCATTTCCAAAAAAGTTGGGAAAAAGTTGGGATGCTGTGCAAAATGTAAAAATAAAAATACAGAATGCAATGATATGCAAATTTGAATGCAATGATTTGCAATTAAACCTAATATTCAGTAGAAAAGAGTACAAAGACAACATACCAAATGATGAAATATTATTGTTTCTTGAAAAATATATGCCCACTTTGCATTTGGTGCCAGTCACACGGAAAAATCCCTGTTGAAGAAGAGTAAACTGTGGGCAGTAATATTGATGACTTAAAGAAGTATTGCACACCAGATTTGTACAATTTGTCACAAATGTTATATAACCCTTTTCCAATAAAGTTGGGACGCTGTGTAAAATGTTAAAAACAGAATGTAATGATGTGCAAGTCATTTAAACCTTATTGTCAATAGAACATAATACAACGCCAACATATCAAATGTTGAAACTGAGAAATGTTATTGTTTCTTGAAAGATATATGCCCTCTTTGAATTTGATGCCAGCAAAATGGTTCAAAAAAGCTGGGACAGGGGCAACAAAAAAGACTGGAAAAGTTGTGTAATGCTAAAAAAACCTGGTGGAACATCTCACAACTAATTAGGTTAATTGGAAACAGGTCAGTAGCATGATTGGGTATTAAAAGAGCACCCCAGAGAGGATGAGTCTTTCAGAGGTAAAGACAGGGAGGGGTTCAACCAGTCAGTGAAAGACTGTGCCTTTTCTGGGCCTGAGCTCATTTATGATGGACGAAGGCGAAGTGGAGAACTGTCCTGTGGTCTGACGGATCAAAATTTGAAATTCTTGTTGGGAATCATGGATGCCGCGTCCTCCAGACTGAGGAGGAGAGGGACCATCTAGCTTGTTAACAGCGCACAGTTCAAAAGCCAGCATCCTTGATGGTACGGAGGTGCATAAATGCACATGGAATGGGTGACCTGCACATCTATGAAGGCACCATAAATGCTGAACAATATATACAGGTTTTGGAGCAACATATGCTGCCATCCAGACAAGATCGTTTTCAGGGAAGGCCTTGATTATTTCAGCATGACAATGCCAAACCACATTCTGCATGTATTATAACAGCATGGCTCCATAGTAAAAGAGTCTGGGTGCTTGACTGACTTGCCTGCACCCCAGACATGTTATCCATTGAAAACATTTGGCGCATTATGAAATGAAAACTACGACAAAGGAGACCCCGAGCAGCTGAAATCCAACATCAAGCAAGAATGGGAAAACATTTCACTTTCAAAACTACAGCAATTGGTCTCCTCAGTTCCAAAACGCTTACAGAGTGTTAAGAGAAGAGGTGATGCAACACAGTGGTAAACATGCCCCTTTCCCAACTTAATTGAAATGTTTTGCTGGCATCAGATTCATGTATTTTTCCAAAAACAATAACATTTCTCAGTTTCTACATTTGATATGTTGTCTTTGTGCTATCTTCAATTAAGTGTATGGAGAAATGATTTGCACATTATTGCATTGTTTTTATTTGCATTTTACGCAGCGTCCCATCTTTTTTGGAAATGGGGTTGGAC
The DNA here is from genome assembly GCA_016801175.1 of Esox masquinongy. Taxonomy (NCBI): domain Eukaryota; kingdom Metazoa; phylum Chordata; class Actinopteri; order Esociformes; family Esocidae; genus Esox; species Esox masquinongy. The sequence goes on from JACXGI010006535.1 coordinate 18,576, forward strand.
TAAATTTTTGTGTTTTTCTGTAACCTAAATCATTTGCTTTTTTCAAACAAAAACTAATATTAAATAGGGAAGGGAACTGGAGTGAAAAAAGTTTCAGAACAAACCTATACTCATTTAATATATTTACCTAAAAAAGTTATCAAATAGCCCCTCTGTGAAAACTTGATTGTCACCTTGCAATAACTGGTTGTGCACAATGATTGAAACCCAACACTTCTTATCTGTAATTGCTGATCAGTATCTCATATCACTGTAGAATCAACAATCCACTTTTTTGAAAAAGTAAACTCAAGTATTCCAAACACACCTGAAACACCTGTCAAGACTCGGGGCTCCACAAAGAATGTTCTACGGACGGGTTCCGCTCTGGACAGGTTCTGTGTCGTGGCCCCAGTACCTAGCCTTCTGTCCAACTGAGACAAACGGGACATCAACCCACCTCCAAACTGTGAAATGTCAACCAAACAGGTGCACCGTACTAAAGCCAAAACTTTGCTAATGTGTGTAGTTTTATGTCAACTTTGCATAGTTTTGGATGATTCTGTGAGTATGAGCTGTCGACCAACAGTAGAATTATCACACCAAGTTCAATTCTTCGTACATGTAAATTACGTGCTTAGTGAATAAAGACGATTCAGATTCTGTTGGTCTTTGGGAGTGACCGTGTGATGTTCTGGGGATGGTAGTGTGATGTTCTGGGGATGGTAGTGCGATGTTCTGGGGATGGTAGTGTGATGTTCTGGGGATGGTAGTGCGATGTTCTGGGGATGGTAGTGTGATGTTCTGGGGATGGTAGTGTGATGTTCTGGGGATGGTAGTGCGATGTTCTGGGGATGGTAGTGCGATGTTCTGGGAGTGGTAGTGTGATGTTCTTGGGATGGTAGTGTAATATGTTTCGGGATGCTTTCCTGCATGAGGAACTGGAAGACCAGGATGTCACCCTTAAAAAATCACACTCCCACCTCCACCGCTTGCAGTGTTTGCAGCGTCTGGTTTTCCCCAGACAGGACCCATGTCAGACACAAAACTTCACTTCTGACGGTCCATAGAAAATCCTTCCTTGACTCTTTTGTGAGTCTTAAGAAATGTTATGTTATTGCTTAAGTCAGATACCCTTTAAAAAAAATTAATGACCAAAATATTCAAAATTAGAGAAAATCAAAGAGTGAAAATATTTTCTAAAGGAGTGGACTGGTCTGAAGGAGTGGACTGGTGTAAAGTAGTGGACTGGTGTAAAGTAGTGGACTGGTGTAAAGGAGTGGACTGGTCTGAAGGAATGGACTGGTGTAAATGAGTGGACTGATGTAAAGAAGTGGACGGGTCTGAAGGAATGGACTGGTGTAAAGGAGTGGGCGCGTGTAAAGGAGTGGACTGGCCTGAAAGAGTGGACTTGTGTGAAGGAGTGGACTGGTTTAAAGGAATGGACTTGTGTAAAGGAGTGGACTGGTTTAAAGGAATGGACTGGTGTAAAGGAGTGGACTGGTTTAAAGGAGTGGACTGGTCTGAAAGAGTGGAATGTGTGTGGAATTGGAAGCCATTTGGGAGATGAGAAGAACTCCCAGCAGGTTTTGAACTAATCCAACATGACCTCCATTGGTGCAAGAAAAACTCCTCTTGTCTAATTGCTTAATTTAATTGGCAACTCAACATTACTTGATTTAATCAAAAAATATGACAAGAAGCAATAAAACAAGATTAAATGCATTTTCTAGGAAGCTTATGCAACTAATACATAACTCCCAGACTCTGCTTTGTAGCATTGCTTACATTCAATTCAGACAAATTATGCATCCGAAATGGCACCTTATACCCTACAAAGTGTTCAAATTGACCAAGGCCCATGGGTGATAGGTAACCATTTGGGACACAGAGTAGGGTCTACTACACTGGAGTAGGTTTGTGTGGACGCCATGGCTCTGGGAGGTAGGGAGGAGACAAGGCTATGGCTCTGGGAGGTAGGGAGGAGACAAGGCCATGGGTCTGGGAGGTAGGGAGGAGACAAGGCCATGGGTCTGGGAGGTAGGGAGGAGACAAGGCCATGGGTCTGGGAGGTAGGGAGGAGACAAGGCCATGGCTCTGGGAGGTAGGGAGGAGACAAGGCTATGGCTCTGGGATGTAAGGAGGAGACAAGGCCATGGGTCTGGGAGGTTGTGAGGAGACAAGGCCATGGGTCTGGGAGGTTGGGAGGAGACAAGGCTATGGCTCTGGGATGTAAGGAGGAGACAAGGCCATGGGTCTGGGAGGTTGGGAGGAGATCAGGCCATGGGTCTGGGAGGTTGGGAGGAGATCAGGCCATGGCTCTGGGAAGTAGGGAGAAGACAAGGGCATGGTTCTGGGGGGTAGGGAGGAGACAAGGCTATGGCTCTGGGAGGTAGGGAGGAGTTGTTCACCAACTTGGGTTGTTGTGAGGCGGAATCACCCATCTGTCCACGGGAGTTGGATTGCAGGCCCTGGTATATTTACGTTTGGGGGCGTAATGAAAAGCGATGAGGCCTGCACATGGGTGTGTAGTATAATGGCTCTTTCCGCAATTCAGTGTGACAGATGGGTGTGTGGTTTAATCACTTCGGGGAGGGTGGGGTCCCTACTAGCACAAGACATTGAAAAGACATCTTTCTCTTTGAATAAACAAATACATGAATTGACTAGATGTTGTAAGGACGTCTTTCAACTAATTTCATTCAGTGGCGTGGCTAGCTGCTAACAGGGCAGGCTGGGCACACTCAGAGTGAGCAGATTCATTTCAGGTAATTTAAGATACAACACAGCCGAGATGTGTTTACTCTAGGAGCTCAAGCAAACGGTACATGTATTAAAAATAAGTATTAAAAATATTAAAAATCACATTGGTTTTTCTATTCAGCAAATGTGCAGGGCTTGAAAATGCTGCAATGATTCTTTTAGATAGTAACAATCAAACTATTAAAGGCATAGTAAGGCAGACATAAGACTTCACATTTCCTGCAACTGCAATAAAAGAATAACACTCCCACTTGTTGACAGTTGAACATTTGTACCATTTCATATGACTGACGCCTGAGACCTTTCTGAAACTTGCAGCAGACTAACTGAGCTCCTTAAACCTACCTTTTTAATTTTCACCAATGAGCTAAATGTAATCCGGGAGTGGGCAGGAATTCATGCTGAGCCGTTCTTAGGGCAAACTGCACATAGAAATGTTGGTCAGAACCGGTTCAGAACCGCTGCAACAAGACCTTGTCTGGGTACTTAAGAGGTTTAACAAACAGTTTGGATCCCCGGACAGGCAGTTTTCCAACACAAACCAATCTATGATGATTACACAGCTAGTATCTCAGACCAACAGCTATTTTATGATTGCTATACTATTCTACTTTGTCAAAGCATGTTTAAAATTTTTAATAGATCTGTTTTGGATATTTTTTGTTCTTTATTGTACACTTTGAATTGCGTAAGGGAAATGTGTTACAAATGAGGTTTGTTTGATTCACTAATTACAGTTGATCCCTAAGGACACAAGTGAGTGTGTGTGTGTTGATGTGTGGGTTTGTACGTGTTTTTGTAGGTGTGTGTATATGTGTGCTTGTGTGTGAGTGTGTATGTTTGTGTTTTAGGGGGCCCTACTTTTTATTGTTTGTCCGGATTCTTGCCCATACATTGGCCACACCTTAACTCCCAGAATTCCCCTTGGTGATGTTGATGGTGACCGGGACAGTGGATTGAAGCTTCAGCCTCCCCTGTCAGGAGGTGAGCTGAGGACAGTGTTACAGGGCATGACTGTGTTAAACCATGGTGCCAGGACCATGCAGAAACACTGAGCTAGTCCTCGGAAAAAGGTAACACATGTCTACTTTTTCGGTACCACAAAAACTCTGTAGATAAATGTAATTTTATGGGGGAGTTTTAATGAGGGGTGGTGGGGGGTTAGGGTTTGGTTTGGCATGGGGGGTAGTGGTGGGGGTTGAGGGCGGCACTTGCCTGCTGGGAGCAAATCTGGGAGTGTTCAAAGAATGTGGAGCTTGAGTTTTTTTCCATCCAAAAGTCAATCATACTTCTGCTCCAACTTCTTCTCATCCTCCACATCTTCAACTCCTTTACTCCCCCTCCCCTCCTCCTCCACCTTTCCTTTACTCACCCATCCTCCTGCTCCTCCTCTCCCCCTCCTCTCTTCCTCTTCTCCTCCTCCTCTTCTTTCCTCTCCTCTCCTCCTCCTCTCCTGCTCCTCATCTCCTCTTCCTCTCATTTCCTCTTCCCTCCTCCTCTTCCTCTCCTCCTCCTCCTCTCCTCTCCCCTCCTCCTCCTCGCCGCTCCTCTCCTCCTCCACTCCTCCTCCTCACACTCCTCTTCTCCTCTGGTTTGAATGGAACTAACTGGGACTGCATTCTGCTCGCTGCGTGAGCCCCGGTCCAATGTAGGCCCCTGAATAGTAAACAGAGTGTGGTTTGAAGTGTACCAGGGGGCAACAGTATCAACGGGGGGACTCTTTATATGATTGTTTTCTGGCACCCCTCTGAAGGACCCCGTTTGGCCTTGCCAGCACTGCTGGGTGAATGACACACACACACACACCGGTCTACACAAACTGACACACACACACTCACACACACATGCCTGTGTTTACAACCAGACACACACACACACACACACTGCTGGGCTGCCAACGTTGTGTTTGGGGACGTGGACGCAGTGGAAGGAATCCCCATCCTAATTGATGCAGCTTCCGCTGTCTACTCCCAGGTGATGAGGAGACTAGAACCGGAACAAAGCAGGTCACCCAGAAGCTTCGCAAACAAACAATCCCTGTGTTGCCAAAAACCATGGGTTTGGAAGTGGGCGTGAGGGCGAGGGCGACCTATTGTCGGGTTTGACAAGAGAATACAGCGCTAGCGGGACACACGGACGATGCTACCCCGAAAAAGGGACAATTTGTGCTCCGCAGAGAAATGTCCTGGACCTCAAATGGATACGTTCAGTACATTATGGTTGTGTGTCACTCTTCACAGTGAGCGCGCGTGTGTGTGTGTGTGTGTGTGTGTCAGTATGTTTATGTGTGTCAGTATGTATCAGCGTATTAAGAAAAGGCTTTAACATAACTGTGAAAAATAAATCAACGCTATCCAAATTAAATGACTATTTGCAGCATTATAGGACACGTTGGATATAGAAAGGCTACATTCAGATCCCCCTACATCAGCAGAGTATGGAGGTTTCATTTAATATCCATTCAGATCCCCCTACATCAGCTAAATATGGAGGTTTCATTTAATATCCATTCAGATCCCCCTACATCAGCTACGTATGGAGGTTTCATTTAATATCCATTCAGATCCCCCTACATCAGCTAAATATGGAGGTTTCATTTAATATCCATTCAGATCCCCCTACATCAGCTAAGTATGGAGGTTTCATTTAATATCCATTCAGATCCCCCTACATCAGCTAAGTATGGAGGTTTCATTTAATATCCATTCAGATCCCCCTACATCAGCTAAGTATGGAGGTTTCATTTAATATCCTTTCAGATCCCCCTACATCAGCAGAGTATAGAGGTTTCATTTAATATCCATTATCATACATTTCAACTTAAAGACTATTTGGAATTCCTAACAGTTGATCAGGTGTTGATCAGTTATCTCAGTGTACTTGGTCTAAACAGTTGATCAGGTGTTGATCAGTTATCTCAGTGTAGTTGGTCTAAACAGTTGATCAGGTGTTGATCAGTTATCTCAGTGTAGTTGGTCTGAACAGTTGATCAGGTGTTGATCAGTTATCTCAGTGTAGTTGGTCTAAACAGTTGATCAGATTTTGTGAAGACCTTATAGCAGCTGTGGATTTCAGCAACAGTTTCCCACCCTGGATAAAAGTATTAGAAAGGGGACTTTTTGGGACAAAGCCATCTAGTGGAGTAGCCACATGGTACATAGAACACCCCCCCCGCTGGCACCCGGCTATTTATCTACTCACTGGACATGAGTTTGAATTCTTTAGACTGTTTTCTGGCATAATGGGACGTTATAAAAGTTGTAAAGCTGTACCTCTAGTCTAGACAGCCTAAGGCAAACACTCAGAGTAGGCTATTTTAAACAGTTACAGAGCAGTCGATACGTATTAGGACAGTGATAACATTTTTTTTGGCTTTGTACACAAGCGCATTGGATTTGAAATGAAACAATGTCAAGGTTTCATTTTGGAGTATTCACATCCATCCACCATAAACCGCGTATGATTTACTGCACTTCTTTTTTAGGGGAACAAAAGTAATTTGAGAAATTAAAATAGTCTTCGATAAAGTCATCATATTTAGTACCTTTTCATTTGATGACCGCCTGAAGTCTGCGACCCATTAACACAACCAGACGTTGGGTATCGTCCCTGGTGACGCCCTTCAGTAACATCTGCAGAAAGTGAAATACAGACTTCCCCTTTGCCATTACTCTGGTACATGTTAATTTGTCTCATCTGTTCACAACACCCTTTTTTCCCCAGAACTCAGTAGGCTCATTTTGGTATTGCTTAGGCCATCCTGTTTCTGAAGGTAACTGTGGTTTTTGCGTCTTGCGGTCCAGATTCAGTAGTTCATCTGGGGAAGTCTTCTGCAAATGGTAATGAATGACACATCCGTACCTACCTCTTAGTAGTGCTCTTAAATGGTGGGGATTATGTGGAGGACAGTCTAAACCATTCAATGGATATGGATGAAAATACCCTTAAATAGAAGATGATAGTCTGTGTTTTAGCTCTATTATCATTTTCAATCCAAAGTGCTGGAGAAAACAACAAATCCTTTGTTGTCCAAATACTTATAAGGGGAACTGTATCTGTAAATAAGCATTTGTTCCCAGGCTTGCATTTACAATACGTGTCAGAGCAAGAGGGCTGATCTAGGAACATTTTGGCATTGTCTATTCATAATGAATACAACTAAAAGGACAGATTCCAATTATTGTCCAATTATCTGTTGGAGCTCCAAATCACGGATGCTTTGTGTTCACAAGCTTAGGGAGCAAATACACGTACACTGAGAAAAGTTTCAAGAGCCTGGTTTGATGCATCGCCGTCACCAAACTAAAAATATACTTTGTGTTGACCCTCCCCTAGTTTTTTTAAGAAGTTACAACACTTTAAGTATTACAACCACTCCAGAATTACAGAGTATTGTTACCTCATGCCACCAAAGTCAATGTGCTAACAACATGCTAACAACGTGCTAACAATGTGCTAACAACGTGCTACTGCTATCAGAATCGCTTCCTCCGCTGGCAATCTGCCTGCTTACATAATGGGTGAACTGGCGACCTTCAGTTTCACAACACATCAGTCAAGCTTTGTGGAGTGGAGGTCTTTACATGTCCTCTGAAATAAAAACATCTTTCCCACCAGACCAGATATGCGCAAATGAAAAATGGAAGCCTGCTGTTCATTTGGAGCTGAAAGTGGCAAGAGAATAAAAATCTTGACACAGTGCAGCCAGTCTCATCTTAAGACTGAACCAGCAATATTGTCCCCTAAAAAACTTATTGCCCCTACAGTTAGGGCAATTATTATATATCACATCAAAAATAACCTAGCCTAACAAGTACTAAACTGTTTATTGTAATAGTTTAGTAATAACATGACCTGCTGTCTAAATATGCTGTAGGCTAGTAAAGAAAATATATTATCACGTTATCATGGATTTATAGTCATCACAGCCCTCGCTGGTTGGAGTTGACATTAAAAAAATTATCTGACGTGGAGATGCTATACCAACCGCATGCAAGTGTTTAGCACCATGGCATAGTGGTTAAGGACACTGCCTCTCACGTGGGAGTCCCGGGTTTGAGTCCAGCAGGGCAACAATATTTATCACTTTTAATTGCGAGCCGGCTGAACTAGGCTTGCCTGGTTCCTTTTCTGTTTTTTTTTACTATAAATCTATTCCTGCCTAAGAAACACTCACTTTTCCCCTGAGTTTCAACTGTTGGTGAAATACATTGTAAATCCCCCCACAACATGAACAACTTTGGTATTTGTGTATTTTCTGTATATCTCCGCATTCCCTCTAATAATTTATAGTCCTTAATATAATGCTAAATTAATTGGGGGGAATTCTGGAACACATTATGGTTAATGATTAATTAATACCTTTTTATAATAGCATTTTTCCTCTCTACAGTGCTCAGTTGGTATTCAGTTGTGTCATTGTATTTGATACTTTTGTCCAGTATTTGAGAGCAAAGTTTTGTTTATATGACAGATAATATGATTTTGAGTATGTTTCATTTTGCGTAAGAAGTCTGGGGTTTAGTCAGTGTGGTGTTTCAGGAAGTGTGTTTAAAGTTTTGAGAAAATGTATTACGCACTCAGGAAATGTGTGTTAACAGTTGTGATGAAACTGTAAGATTTTATGTGCTTCCAATAAAACTGTACAAAGAACAGTGTAAAGATAGGAGAGATGATATGAAGTGGGCTCGGGGGGAGAAAGAGAACCAAAGTGTAATTATGTTTTGCAGGTGTATGCACACCTCTCATTGAAAGATGTTAGAACTCCAAAAAGAGATGGAAGGATGTAGAGACAGGGAAAGAAAGGGTGTGCGAAAAGAAGAGGGAGAGGAGGAGAAAAAGAGAAAATAGAGAGGGAGAGGGGAAAAAGAGGGACAAATAAAGGAAGAAAGTGGAAAAGGGAGAGAGGAGTGAAAGAGGGAGCTAGAGCGAGAGAGTGAGTGAGAACAAGAGGGAGAGAAATGGAGTGAAGGAGATAATAGAGCAAACATCTGGTGTGAGAAGAGGAAGAAAGTGAGAGAGGATAAAATGCAGTTAGAAAGAGAATTGATAGAAAAAAAAATGAGACATATTACATGACAACATGTGGACCAGTCGAGAGACGGAATGTGCACGTAATCCCTGGTTTTGTCTGGCATTCTGGGTAGCTGACATGTACATACACAGACAGCCTTTGTTCCTGGGCCCTAATGAGGAGGAAAACAATAGTCCTGTCAAAGAGACATCCGGTTCTGCCGAAAACTCATCTAGACCATACACTTCACAGGGGGTGTCTGCCAGCTTTCACTCGACAAGAAATGTTCTGCTCCGTCGGTTTTCCCAAAAGTGTCTGTCTGCGGACGAGGGCGTTTTGCAATCTCATACCCCCAAAATTAACCCCAGACAGGACTACAACAGACAGGCCACAGACTTAACATTCTCCAAACATGTTTATGCCGGGAACCAACAACAGACGCTGTTGGCTCGGTTCAAGGACGAGCCTTTCCAACACTTAGCTGGACCGAACAGTTTTTAGGAGGTCTCCACCTCAGCCTGACCTGTTCTCCTCTGATCTGCTCTGTGCTCCTCTGTTTTGTTCTTCTCTGTACTGCTGTTTTCTGCTCTGATTTGTCATGTCATCTTTTGTCCTGTTTCTCCTCTGTTTTGTTCTATTCTGTCCTGCCCTGTTTGCCTCTGTTCCCAAATACTATATGCATTTTTGTGGTTTACAGTGTCAAGCATTGGCACCTCTCTCTCTTTCAGTAAACACCCCAGATAACCCGTCTAATTAGAACAGTAAATGTCTCTCTTACTAGAACATTCATAATCAAAAACAGGTGAATTTTGTAGAACTTGAGGGCGGGCTTTCCCAAAACCCATCTCACAGGGGGGGTCTAAGCCTCAAATCGTACAGCTCTCTTTTACATGTGTTTCTCTGTGGGTCTGGTACTTCTCATGTCTCGAAAAAACCTCCCCATCAGTACTTTTTAACTGGATCATCATAAGACGCCTGGTAGGCAGTGTAAGCTAGATTCTGAGCGCTACATTAATTGTTTGGTCCAGTGTTTTCATTGGCAGTCCTGGAAGTTTTACATCTCCCTGTCCTCAAGCTATTGTCCTGTTTAGCCACTCGTCTACAATACTGCGCCTCAGTACCTTCATTATCTACTGGAACGCAGCGGTGTTTCGAGAATATTTTCATCCCACTTGGTGAGAACAGGGCCACATCAGGATCTGTTTATTTAATCACCTCTTGTGTACTTTAATACCTAAATAAACAAGACTAAAAAATAGGAGAAGGTGAAGGATAGGGATGAGGTGGAGGAGGTGCATGTGCAGGTGGTAGAGGAGGTGGTAGTGTTGGAGCAGGAGGTGGAATGCAGGTGGTGGTACGGGAAGGGGTCGAGGAGGAGGTAGAAGAGGTGGAAGAGGAGGTGGAAGAGGAGGTGGTAATGTTGGAGAAGAAGGTGGAGTTGCAGGTGGTGGTACGGGAAGGGGTCGAGGAGGAGGTAGAGGAGGTGGAAGAGGAGGTGGTAATGTTGGAGAAGGAGGTGGAGTTGCAGGTGTTGGTGCGGGAAGGGGTCGAGATGGTGGAGCAGAAGGTGCAGGTGGTGGAGGAGCTGGTGGTGCAGGTGGAGGTTGTGAAGGTTGGAGAGAAGGAATTGCAGAAGGTGAGGGTGTAGGAGAAGAAGGTAGCAATGGTGTTGGATGTGGAAGAGGAGAAGGAGTAGGAGGTGGAGGAGGTGTTGGAGGCCTTAAACAAAAAGCTGTCTACGCCGTAATGAGCTGTTTGTCCCTAAATGACATTGCTTATAGACGTTCACTCAGAAATAAAAAAATCTGAAATCTTGGTTTGAAAACTTTCAGAATGAGGAGAAAAATCACTACAAATTATGAGAAAACAATCCTCCTAAAATTATTTTCTTTACCTGAGGCCAAGACGAGTGGAGCGGTCAACTCTGCTGTGGAACGTCCCCCCACACGCTGCACACTTCATTGGTTGAGAGTTTGGCAACAGGACAATAGGGCTCTTTGTACTGGAGTGAGATGTCTTCAAATTTATCAACGAATAAATCATTCCTTGGCAATATACATGTGACATGAAATACAGTGAAGTTGGGGTATGGTATTTATCCAAGGGCGTTCTTTGTGTTAATCGACCCTGTCTCGCTATCAAACTTCTAAACAAAACAAGCTCGGCTATTCAATCTTCTTCCCAGCACTCCATCAGCTGTGAGTAAAGTGTCAAGGCCCTCCTCCCTTGGAGCCCCAAGGAGGGAACCCAAACTCCTCTCCTTATCTGAAGGTCTCCTTACCTGAAGGTCTCCTTACCTGAAGGTCTCCTTACCTGAATGATCCGCTTGTCAGAAGTAGTTAGGGTTTGTGGTTACTAGGGGTGTGTCTCCCTGTGACAGCAACTAAAGGAGCTAAATATTAGCACCACCGTTAGAGGGGGAATTTCAGATAGACAGAAGAAATACTGTATAGAAACCCATTAAAGCTTGGAAAAACATGTTTCTCATCAACAAAGGCTGGTGTGTAATCTCTATGGACTCTACTTGCCACCCAGGGGGTTGGATTTGTTCCTTGATGTCAACAAAGTCGTTAAAATCATTTTTTGATTGTGGAACGTTACCGAAAAGCAAACATTCTACAGTCACTCGGATGATGCAGAATGCTGAACGCGCAGTTGGCCAATTTGGCTGTCAGTAAAAACACAAGGCGGGGTGTTAGTTGGGCCAGCTGCTATGATTGGATTCTAATAAGCTGCGCTCTTCTCTCATTTTCCCATTGAAGTGCTTGCACATGGGCGTAATGTCTCCTACATTCGCTTTCACACACTTGTCTAGTGATGTAAGGAACTCTCTCCTCTTAGGTCTTCAAACAGATGTATTAATTAGAATCCTTTGATAGTCGGCCATTCGTTCCCGGTCCCTGATTACAAGGTTGCAATGAAAAAACAAAGTGGAACTGGCTTTGAAGTCCAGAGTTGAGTTCTAGCGGGCTAGATCTTAAAAGAGAAACCTGATAATATTTTTAAATATTGGTTAGTACTGGTTCAAAACAGTACTGAGGATAATATATTTTTTGGCCCCTACAGACACTGGCACCAAATAGTCTTTAGGCTGCACCAGGAGAGAGAGCACCAGGGAGCATCCTATTTGTGTGAGTTCCAATTTGTTTAATGTGAATATTAACGTAAAACTGGGCTAGGAAGCAGGGGCATACTGATTCTCAGTCCAATTCAATTTGCAGCTGGGTGAAGCTGTAACCTAGTGACTGAGACCATTCAAACGTTTATTCATTTATGATATCAGCTATTACATTCTATTTTATGTAAAAAAATTCACTCTCTCTGTGGTGAGACACTAGGTCTGTGCCTGGTTTAGCCTGTTGAGTTCAAAGTTTTGGGGTGTGTAACGCAAAGAGTTCTAAAAGCAAAGTAACAAATTACTTTCCCCCCAGGAGTAATATATAAAGCAATTTAGTTGCCTTTGGAGTAATTAACAAACAGAATTGTGACTTTTGAGTGATGACCCCGACACAGGAAGCAGCCTGGCTAAAGTTCTGTAAAAAGCATCTTTATTTGTTTACAGAAAAATGTTACATCGTAATCAGTGACAATGACTCATCTAGCGGGTAACGTTTCAGTCTAACGTGGGTTACATGGCCAAACTCTGGATCATGACGGGCATCACCGACAAAGCCCCCGTTACATGAGAAATGATCTCTGTTCTCCCTGCGTGTAGACTGTGGGACATCTGTGGTGAGCTGAGATGATTTATACAACCAGAGTGACTCATGGTGGTTTTGTGTTCCTGTTCGGTTGATCAGTTACAGCTCATGCTCCCCATCAGACAGAGAGCACACTGTTGTTTACCCACAAAGCACCCTCTGAAGAGCACCCTCTGAAGAGCACCCTCTGAAGAACAATCTCTGCAGAACACTCTCTGAAGAACACTCTCTGAAGAACACTCTCTGAAGAACACCCTCTGAAGAGCACCCTCTGAAGAGCACCCTCTGAAGAGCACCCTCTGAAGTGTGCGGTCATGAGTGCCTCGAAGGCACCAAAACGTGTCTGGCACCTGAAAAGAGCCAGCGACTGCTTTCTACGGTAGCTCTTGTTTCCTGCTGCTTTCTCAGCTTACACACACACACACACACACACACACACACACACACAGTTCCCTGCTTTCAGAGCTTCGCCAGCAGACAATCCAGCATGTGATTGATGTCCTGTACATTTTGTCTCTGTCTGTTGTCTATTGAATGCTGTGGTAATCAGATTATTCAGCAGTGAGCGGAGGACGCATGCGAACAAAAACGGGGGACACGCCAGCGCTCCGACAAAAGGAGCTTGGACATGGTGTCACGGTGCTGAGATGAGACCTACCGCCCTGACACAAACTGGTGACAATGTTCCACATGGCGTGTTTCTCTCCAAATCATTGGCGCTGCGCCAACACACAGACTGGCTGTGTTACTACAAAAAAACAACAATAACAATGGGCCACTACGTGTTATGTGTCGTGGCGATGGAGCGCCAGCAGCTCAGCATGGTGTAATGACTGGTCTAAGAAACCAGCAAAGAAAAGCCACAGATTCACAATGATGTCAATAACCTGCAAACCCTCTGAGGTGGGTTAACTGTAGGTTACATTTTCTTTCCCACAGTCTTTCTCACTCAATTTTGATTAACTGCTCCTTCTACAACAACTCAAGGGAAATAGTAATTTGTCTTTTGTGTGAAAAAAATCCAAAAAATTAAATTCACACATATGGCCCTGCTTCATCGCGACAACTGCTGGCAGGCTCTTGGGTCGAATATTGCATGTGTCCTTCAAATCAAGCCTCGCCAAGCTGTTCAGTCACAAAGTGTTTGCCAGCACCAACACGGTTAGGGCAGAACACACAACAACAGTTGAGCTTGCAGGCTACCACATGGGATCTCTAGAATGATTAAAGACAAGTTCGACAGCAACCCTGCCAAATCTGGGAGGTGCACAGCAAATTGGCGCCACCATTTGCGAGCCCCTGGCATTGTCGATGTGCCGCGACACGGACTCAAACTCCTGACCACAATAATGCAGCTGAAGCGCAAGGAAGTGAATTTACAAATGCACAGCCCCTCAGGAGCCAGCATATTTAATAGTCTACATTGTTTCATGTTTAACAGAAGCCTTCCCTCAAAGTTTGCGATTGCAAAATGAAAACAACAGGCCAAAAACAAACATGTGTCCAATCTGAGGTATCTAATGATTTACAGGATTCATCTATTTTACCAGGGACTTCCTGGTAAAATAAAGGTAAAATAAAAAAGTTAAATAAATAAACCCCGTTATTAAGGGAAAAATCCCTGTTGTAGAAGAGTAAACTGTGGGCAGTAATATTGATGCCCTAAAGAAGTACTGCTCAAAACATTTGTACAATTTGTCACAAATTTTATACAACCCTGTTTCCAAAAAGTAGAGACATTCTGTAAAATGTTAAGAAAAACAGAATGCAATGATGTGCAAATCATTTAAACCTTATTGTCAATAGAAAATAGTACAAAGCCAACATATCAAATGTTGACACTGAGAAATTTGATTGTTTCTTGAAAAATATATGTCCACTTTGATGCCAGCAAACACATTTCAAAAAAGCTGGGACAGGGGCAACAAAATACTGGAAAAGTTGTGTAATGCTAAAAAACCTGGTGGAAAATTTCACAACTAATTAGCTTTATCGGCAACAGGTCAGTAACATGACTGGGTATAAACGTGCACCCCAGAGAGAATGAGTCTTTCAGAAGTAAAGATGGAGAGGGGTTCACCACTCTGTGAAAGACTGCGCAGGCAAATAGTGCAACAATGTAAGAATAACGTTTCTCTATGTAAAATTGCAAAGAATTTGGGGATCTCATCAACTATGGTACATAATATCATTAAAAGATTCAGAGAATCCTGAGAAATCTGCACGCAAGGGACAAGGCCGAAAACCAATATTGGATGGCCATGATCTTTGTGCCCTCAGGCGGCACTGCATTTAAAACAGACACGATTCTGTAGTGGACATCATTGCATGAGCTCAGGAACACTAACGAGAATCATTGTCCTTGAACACAATACATCATTGCATTCACAAATGTAAGTTAAAACTCGACCATGCAAAGAAAAAAAACATATATAAACAAGATCCAGAAATGCAGCCACCATTCCCGGGCCGAAGCTCAAAAAATGATGGACGGAGGCGAAGTGGAGAACTGTCCTGTGGTCTGACGAATCAAAATTTGAAATTATTTTTGGGAATCATGGACGCCGCGTCCTTCAAACTGAAGAGGAAAAGTTCCATCCGGCTTATTATCAGTGCACAGTTCAAAAGCCAGCATCCTTGATGGTATGGGGGTGCATTAATACACATGGCATTGGTGACTTTCACATCTATGAAGGCACCATTGATGCTGAACAATATATACAGGTTTTGGAGCAACATGTGCTGCCATCCAGACAACGTTGTTTTCAGGGAAGGCCTTGCTTATTTCAGCAGGACAATGCCAAACCACATTCTGCATGTATTACAACAGCATGGTGTTACGAACCCTGTGGCTCTAGCAGTCTAGGGTGGATGGTACAGAGACGCGTAACATAAAACTCATGCAAATTAGTGTAGTGTAAAGGCACAGTGAGAACAAACGACACAGACAACCAAAACTACCGTCAAACATAAAACGTTTATTATAAACACACGGCAAAAGGGGTACGGAAAAAGGGCTGAGCTGAACCCAAGAAATGAAATAATATAGTCAAAACACCCCTAAACTGAACTTCCAGGATCAAGAACCGCTTAGCTGACTACTAACCAATACAAAAATACAGTGGGTGGTCCGCTCAGTTCTAACTAGTGTTTTTAGATAGAAGTTTTCCTACGGGTTGTGTATGCCCAAGGGCGACTTGCTAAAAAAAAAAAACTTTTCCCAGGGACACAGGGATAAACAAAAACACACAGGTCAAACAAGGACTAAACAGCACACAGCAAACAATTGACTAGACAATACCAAACAAAACACCACAGCAATACATACTCACATGAAACAGGACAAAGTGAGAAGTATAACTAAGTGATGTATGTATGAACAAAGTGTCTGTCTATCAAAAAAGGTATGTATCTCAAGAGTGTCTATGTCCATGTGGGGTAAATCAAAAGAGTCTCTCTGGGAGAACCAGCTGACTGGGTTTTTAAACCAGGGATGTGTGATGCGATTGGGTAATGGAAAAAGGAACAGGTGGTGCAGTTAGGAGGGGTGTCCACCGATTGGTCCACCTCAGCAGTCAGGCGATGCACTCATGACTGCCAGGTGAGAAACACCAACGAGCAATCAGGAACATAAGAGACACCTGGGGAAACGGCAGGAGGGGAAAAACACAAACGCACATACAGGGTACCTGCATGCGTAACACATGGCTCTGTAATAAAAGAGCCCGGGTGCTAAACTGGCCTGCCCATAGTCCAAACCTGTTACCCATTGAAAACATTTGCGCATTATGAAACGAAAAATACGAAAGAGACCCCGAAATGTTGAGCAGATGAAAACCTATATCCAGCAAGAATGGGAAAACATTTGACTTCCAATACTACAGCAATTTGTCTTCTCAGTTCACAAACGCTTACAGTGTTGTTAAAAGAAGTGATGCAACACAGTAATAAACATGCCCCTGTCCCAACTGGCATCAATTCAAAATGGGCATGATGACTATTTATTCATTCGTCACTGTTATTTTACTAGGTAATTATGACTAAGAACACAATAATACTGTCCTCTTTACCTGAGAAATTCTTGCCTTGTTGGCTCGAGGATTTGATCCAACAACCTTTTGGCTGCTGTGTCTCGTGATTACAGAAGACAGAGACCATTGAGGTCAAGCAAGGACACATCTATATATGGAACTGGGTAAGGAACCAGGCAAGCCTAGTTCGGCCAGCCTGTGTTTAGAATGAATAAATGTTGCTGCTCTCGCTGGATTCAAACCGGGGTCTCCTATGAGAGGCTGTGTCTTTAACCACTACGCCACTATGCTATAATGTGTGCAGAGTGTCCTGCATTGTTAAACCAACTGAAACTCCACGGTTCTCAAAAATAGTTCCCTACATTAGCTAACATCCAAACCAACAACAGGTAGAACACGGTTGATACACAACATTCAATGCATTAAATTAGAAAGAGATTACTTTAGGGACTGATTGGGACAAACTAACTTGTCATAAAACTGCGTCTCGACATTAGGTCATTTTGTCACGCATTAACATCACGCCAAGTTTGAATATTTAGCTAGACACCATTAAGCATTGTGTTAAACTGACTAACGTTTCTTATTAAGTTTACTTCCACCACAAATGGAATCTATGAACTGTAGGCTTTTGCCACTTGCCGTTTTAATGGCTTATTAGCCAGTAATAGGCTTACTAGGATCTACTAACTTACTAATTGGAATAGTCATAGGAATTGAGCAATTGCTAGTGAGACTGAAGATGAACTATACACTGCCAAAGCTATTTCATTTCATGGCACAACAACATTCGTTTTTCTGTCATTGGTGAATGACATTGATACAATAACTAGCAATATAGGTGACGATAACTGACTTTTTCGTCTAGTGAAAAGATGAGAGAATTGTGGAAACCCCTCCTCTTTTACTGCGCAAGAGGTTGTGATATATATTACCCCAAAAAGCATGCACGGATACGTACTTCGAAAATCCACCAGAAATAGTCGCAATATAACCGTAGGCAGTTTTATTTTAGGCTTACTATAACATAGCTACTGAAGCTTGTAGTCAGCAAAGTTTTGTCTATCCTGAACAAATCCTAATGCATACTTTGTTCAGTCGGAGGCTAGGATAGAACACCAGTCGCTGGCATAGAAGTCCGCGTCTCTAACCACTACGTTATTTAACAATGGACAGTCAAGCAGTCAGGCACTTAGTGACATTCGCTCTTCTTGGCTGGCTCCGCTTATGCGGTCCGGCAAAAAAAGGAAAAAGGAAAAAAAAAGGAAAAATTTGAAATGTCACAAACTGACCCAGGGACGCATTTCAGCTAATGGGAATCTAAAATATTTCATCTCAGTCCCTTTGACCCCCTGACCCTTAATGTTGAATGATATGACAGGGTTGAAAGAGCTGTCAAATTGATCAACTGTTAATTCACCAGGCCCTAGTTGCGCGCCAAATGGTACTATTTCCTAGTTAGATCATTACCATGACCCTATTGGCCCTGGTAACGTTCATTCAAAGTATTCAGACCCCTTCACTTTTTCCACATTTTGTTACGTTGAAGACCCATTCTAAAATAGATTTAATTGATAATTAATTGATTTCTCCTCATCAATCTACACTCAATACTCCATGATGACCAAGATAAAACTGTTTTATATATTTATTATAACAGAAATATCACATTTAAATAAGTATTCAGACCCTTTGCTTTGACAGTCAAAATTGAGCTCAGGTGCATCCTGTTTCCATTTATCATCCTTGAGATGTTTCTACAACTTGACTAGAGTACACCTGTGGTAAATTAAATTTGAAAATGAACACCGCCGTATATACAGCTCTGGAAAATTTAAGAAAGAGACCACTCCTAATTTTTCTTAAATCAGCATCTTTACATGTATGGCAGCCATTCAATTCCAGTGTCTGTTAAATTCCAACACAGGCACACCTCATTTTACTTAATGAGGTACTGATTAGGTGATTACCTGAACCAAATCTAATTTAACGAGGATAAGTATAAAAATCACTGCTGTGGTCATGACTATCCTCTTGGAATAGAACCAGCTGGATGGAAAAAACAGTGCAAGTAGTACCTCAACAGTAATTTGAATAAAAAAATAACTATTCAGCATGACAAAAGAGTTGAAAAGAAAAGCTTTGAGTGAGGAAAAGGGTTCAATTCTGGCTTTACTGGCAGAGGGATACAGTGAGCGTCAGGTTGCTTCCATCCTGAAAATGTCAAAGACGGCGGTTCATAGGGGCAGGGCTGAAGTCGTGCAAAGCTGGAAAAAGTCCTTCATCAATGAGAAGCAGAGCCAGGCTGAAGTTTGCAAAAGACCATAAGGATTGGACCGTAGAGGAATGGAGTAAGGTCATCTTCTCTGACAAGTCAAATTTTCAGCTTTGCCCAACACCTGGTCGTCTATTGGTTAGACGGAGACCTGGAGAGGCCTGTCTTGCACACACTGTGAAATTTAGTAGAGGATCGGTGATGATCTGGGGATGCTTCAGCAAGGCATTGAATCGGGCAGATTCGTCTTTGTGAAGGACGCATGTACCAAGCCAAGTACAAGGTTACCCTGGAAGAACACCTGCTTCCTTCTGCCCTGACAATGTTCCCCAAATCTGAGAATTGTTTTTTCCAGCAGGACAATGCTCCATGCCACATAGCCAGGTCAATCAAGGTGTGGATGGAGGACCACCAGATCAAGACACCGTCATGGCCAGCCCAATCTCCAGACCTGAACCCCATTGAAAACCTCTGGAATTTAATCAAAAAGATAGATGGTCACAAGCCATCAAACAAAGCCGAGCTACTCATTTTTGTGCCAGGAGTGGCATGAAGTCAGCCAACAGCAATGTGACAGTCCGGTGGAGAGCATGCCAAGACGCATGAACACTGATTAAAAATCAGGGTTGCTCTACCAAATATTGATTTCTGAACTATTCCTAAGTTAAAACATTAACATTTTGTTGTTGAAAAATGAATATGAATTTGTTTTCTTTGCATTATTTGAGGTCTGAAAACAATGCATCTTTTTTTGGTTATTTTGACCAGTTGTTATTTTCTACAAATAAATACTCTAACTGACAATATTTTTATTTGGAATTTGGGAGTAATGTTGTCAGTAGTTTATAGAATGAAACAAAACTGTTCATTTTACTCAAACACATACCTATGAATAGTAAAACCAGAGAAACTGATAATTTTGCAGTGGTCTCTTAATTTTTTCCAGAGCTATATATGGTCCCACAGTTGACAGTTAATGTCAGAGCATTGAATGTTATGGCATTGAAAAACAATGCCGTAACATTGAATGAATAGTATGTAGAGCTGCGAGACAGCATTACGTCGAGGCACAGATCTGGGGAGGGCACTGAAAAATGTCTGCAGCATTGAAGGTCTGCAGCATTAAAGGTCCAGCATTGAAGGATGTTTTTCAGTGGCAGAGACTTGGAGACTAGTCAGAATTAAGGGAAGGATGAACGGAGCAAAGTACAAACATACCCTGATGGAAACCTGCGACCGAGGGCTGAGGACCTCAGACTGGGGTGAAGGTTCACATTCACAAGAATGACCCTAAGCACACAGCCAAGACAACTTCAGGGCAAGTCTGTGAATGTCCTTGAGCTGAACAGCCATTACCCAGACTTGAATCCCATTTAACATCTCTAGGGAGACCAGAAGATTGCAGTTCACAGACTCTCCCTATCCAATCTGACAGAGCTTGAGAGGATCTACTAGGAAGCATGAGAGAAACTGCCAAATCCAGGTGAATAGGCACACCCCCAAGAAAGCTCAAAGCTGTAATTGCTGAAAAAACACACTTCTACACAGTACGGAAAATATGGTCTGAATATTGATGTACATATGAAATTTCCACTTTTCTTTCAATAAATAGTTCCAAATCTCTAAAAACGTGTTTTTTTCACTTTGTCATCATTGGGTATTGTGTGTAGATTGATGTCAAAAAATAAATGCGAACAATTATAAATTCAGCCTGTAACACAACAAAACGTGGAGTAAATGATGGGATCTGAATAATTTCAGTAGAGTGAGTAGAGGATAAGTGTGAAAGCACATCCATCCTTGGATCACTCCAGTGCTGAGGGATAAAGAGTCTGAAATGTGCTGACCCATCTTGACATGTTGTTGTCCGTCAGAAAGTCAGTGATCCACTGACCAATGATGCTGGACACAGTCAGCTGGCAGAATTGGTCTGGTTGCAGCTCTGGCGTTGAATGCGGAATGCAGAAGTCCAGAAACAGATCATATTGTTCTCCCAGTTGCGACTAAATTTTTTTTGGGCCTATTAAGACTATGGATGCTCCTGCAGTAGGACAGTTCCTCCATGATTATTTGTCTTTTGCAAATTCAGGGACCATGGAAGCCGTACCCATGAGTTCCCCATTCGATGTTATGTTTGTGATTCGTTGAAAATTGTGTAATGAATTGTTGCACAACAGGGAAACCTCGGCACAGTTCATACATGACAAACAATACAGGCCCAAACACATAATGGGACAGTATTTAAATAATCAGAAACCTTTCACATGTGCTATGAGCCAAAGGAAACACTATATATTTTCCTTCACAGTCCAACAGCATTGTTTCCAAACGGCACAGATGTTTGTTTCACTGATGGTTGTAAATTTGTCAGATCCCCCTGCCGTAAAATCTTTTTTAATTAATTTTTTCCCAATCTGCACCAACGTCTTCAATGTAATTCCACTTTAAATTTGACTCCCAGTCGCTACATATGTGGCCTTATTTCCAGCCATCTGACTGGCCCTTCCCTTTATGTTCCTGCTTGACAGGCCATGGCCTCTTGTTTCCACATCATTCTTCTTTTCCCATGGTCCCAAACACAAGGCTACACAGCTGTGTCTCATGTTTACGGACTTGAGATGACCACAGAGGCCATACAAGGACACACATCCAGATATGGCATTCTGCCGAAAAAAAATAAAAACGTAATAATAATAGAAAAAGAGATGGAAAAACCACAGACGGCACTGTAGTTTCAGGTGCTGAGATTCTTGACTAGTTGAACTTCTGACCCTTAGTGTTTGAATGATACAATGGGGTGAGAGAGCTATCACATCAATCAACAAACTGTGAAGGTTAATTTCACAGGCGTTGGTTGAGACCCAAATGGCCTGTATAATTCACTGCTTCTGACAACAGCCTGAATTGCCCTTCTTGAAAGTGAATAGTTGTACACAACCAGTGATGGATGTAACATACAGTGGATATAAAAAGTCTACACACCCCTTTGAAAATGCCAGGTTTTTGGGATGTAAAAGAATGAGACAAAGATAAATCATGTCAGAACTTATTACACTTTTAATGTGACCTATAATGTGAACAATTCAATTGAAAAACAAACTGAAATCTTTTAAGGGAGAAACATGAAAAATAAAAACCTTACAATAACCTGGTTGCATAAGTGTGCACACTCTCTTATAACTGGGGATGTGGCTGTGTTCAGAATTAACCAATCACATTCAAACTCATGTTAAATAGAAGTCATTACACACCTGCCATCATTTGAAGTGACTCTGATCACAAATAAAGTTCAGCTGTTCTAGTAGGATTTTCCTGACATTTTCTTAGTTGCATCTCAGAGCAAAAGCCATGGTCTGCAGAGAGCTTCCAAAGCATCAGAGGGGTCACATTGTTGAAAGATATCAGTCAGGAGAAGGGAACAAAAGAATTTCCAAAGCATTAGATATACCATGGAACACAGTGAAGACAATCATCATCAAGTGGAGAAAATATGGCACAACAGAGACATTATAAAGAACTGGACGTCCCTCCAAAATTGATGAAAAGACGAGAAGAAAACTGGTCAGGGAGGCTTCCAAGAGGGCTACAGCAACATTAAAGGAATGGCCGGAATTTCTGGCAAGTACTAGCTGTGTGCTACATGTGACAACAATCTCCCGTATTCTTCATATGAATGGGCTATGGGGTAGGGCGGCAAGACGGAAGCCTTTTCTTACAAAAAAAAACATCCAAGCCCGGCTAAAGTTTGCAAAAACCAACATCAAGTCCCCCAAAAGCACGTGGAAAAATGTGTTATGGTCTGATGACACCAAGGTTGAACTTTTTGGCCATATTTCCAAAAGATATGTTTGGCGCAAAAACAACACCGCACATCACCCAAAGAACACCATACCCACAGTGAAGCATGGTGGTGGCAGCATCATGCTTTGGGGCTGTTTTTCTTCAGCTGGAACCGGGGCCTTAGTTAGAGTGGAGGGAATTATGAACAGTTCCACATACCAGGCAATTTTGGCACAAAACCTTCAGGCGTCCGTTAGAAAGCTGAAGATGAAGAGGAAGTTCACCTTTCAGCACGACAACGACCCAAAGCACACATCCAAATCCACAAAAGCATGGCTTCACCAGAAGAAGATTAACGTTTTGGAATGGCCCAGCCAGAGCCCAGACCTGAATCCAATTGAACATCTGTGGGGT
>JACXGI010006536.1:0-11950 GCA_016801175.1 Esox masquinongy
AGAGACCATTTAAAGGCCTTTGCAGGTGTTTTGAGTTAATTAGCTGTTTAGAGTGTGCCACCAGGTGTCTTCAATATTGAACCTTTTCACAATATTCTAATTTTCTGAGATACTGAATTTGGGGTTTTCATTAGTTGTCAGTTATAATCATCAAAATTAAAAGGAATAAACACTTGAAATATATCAGTCTGTGTGGAATTTGAATGGAATTACTAAAATAAATAAACTTTTTGATGATATTCTAATTATATGACCAGCACCTGTAGACCACAACTACTTGCGCAGTGAAAGAGGAGGGGTTTCCACGTTTCTATCGTCTTTTCACTTGACGAAAAAGCAATCGTCACCCATATTGATAGTTATTGCATCAGTGTCGAACATTGTTGTGCCCTGAAATGAAATAGCTTTGGCGGTGTAATTCGTCTTTAGTCACACTAGCAATTGCTCAATTCTTCTGACTATTCCAAGTATTAAGATACTAGTATTACTGGCTTATAAACTTTTAAAACGGCCAGTGGCAAAAGTCATACAGTTCATAGATGCTATTAGTGGTGGAAGTGAACTTCATAAGAAATGTTAGTCAGTTTAACACAATGATTAATTGTGTCTAGCTAAATATTCAAGCTCGGCATAATGTTAATGCGTGACAAAATGTAATGTTGAGACGCAATATTATGACAAGGTGGGTCTCAATCAGTCCCAATACTGGGATACCATCTTATACTAAACAGTAGTACTAAACTAAGTTTAATAGTCTTATACTAAACTTGTAGTACGTAGTATGCGATTTGAGATTAAGCAATAGTCTAGGCCTATGTCAATTAACTATTGGCTTTTGAAGACAGTGAAAGTGGTAAGTCATGCTTTTCTTAACTTGTTTATTTCTATTGATATGTTCTTTGGAAATAAATGACACACGTCAATTCATGCCTGGTCACAATGACAGAAAAAAGTCTGAGATTGTGTTTCCGAACACTGACAGGACAAAAGTGATGCGACCGAGAAAATACACGGAACAGTCTTTTGGGATTCTGTTTCCGCCTGTTGGACAATCCTTGAAACACAGCTAAATGCTTGACAGTTAGCCTGCGAGGGAGCAGAGGTGTAAGTTACCTTGGTTACTGAGCCGGGACTCCAATAAGCCACATTAATGGAACGGAAATCTCACTTAAATTAACCAGACTTATCGAAATAAGCCTGGATTTTCCTTTATCTGCCTTGATGGAATACCCCGCAGGTCGAGATATATATATATTTTTTTTTCTGGAGTCAGCGTGAGAATAGTAGTTTACGGTCAATAAAATCTGGCAACCTTGCATACAGGACCACACGGGTCCTGACATTTCGGAGACGAGTAACGTCGAAAAACAAGTGGAAATTTTTCAAAATATTTCATTAAATCTTAATAACCTCAAACTACATCCAGTACGCACAACATTTTTTCAACTTTTCAGGTTACTTCTAGTAGCCTAGAATTACAGACTTATTTAAAGAGAGATCGCGAGACAGACGAAGATGACTGATGAAAAGACCATCAGATTAGGGAATGTACTGTCACCAAAAACATTAAGCTATATATGCAACATACAGTGTAAAAAATAGACAATTCACATATTTAAATCACTAACATTATAAATATATGAACGTGAAGACGCTAGATCAGCAACAGCAGCAGATCCTATTACAGCAGAAGGAAGTTGAGAGCGTGAGATTAACAATGTGATGTCAAGGTAAGGATGGGGAAAAAAATAACGTGCTAAGGCGGTAGTCAGGCCCACCGATAGGGGGGGGGGCAAACGGGTCTGTTGTCCCGGGTAGGAGGGGGCCCAGAACTGACATTGGGTTGACATTAAAGGGCCCATCTAAGATTATCTCATCCCGGGCCCAGGCAAGACTGTCAGCTGGCTTGGCTGTAATATATACAGCTCTAATATATACAAGTCTATATTAACAAGAATATAGCATAACAACGAAAATAGACAACAATAATATTGACTTTGATGAATTATATAGCTGAGAGATTTCATATTTCTTTTTAAATAACGTTAATATGTCTATGTTAAGAATAAATATATTGCTTGCAGTGTATATTGCTAGTTACGTTACTTAGTTACTTGCGGTAGAAAGTAAGGCATTAAGTTACTTAGTTGCTTTAATAAGAGAAGTCCTTTGATTCTATATTCAAATGTTGGTCACTTATTGCCAAAAGGCACAGATGGCACGTTGTCACGGTTGTGGTGGTAGGACACAGGCGCAGAGAAGAAAGGGTGGTAGAAATCCATGTTTTAATGAAAAAGAAACAAAACAATAGCAGCAACCAGTGACGTGGGGCAGTATGTACAAACATAAAACCAAAATGAACCACACCGGGTGTGGCCAAACATGAACATAAGTAGGATCCTCAATTGGAGGCAATGATCTACACCTGCCTCCAACTGGGGAGACCAAAATGGATAGAGGTGCCTAGAGGCACCACCTGCTGTCCTGTCCTGACTATGGCCCCAGCCCAGCGCAGAGATGGCTAGGGGCATAGCCAAGACGTGACGCACGTCATATAATTACGTAGTCAGTTATTGCGTAGTCAGTGTCACTCAACAGCATATAACATTAGCCTATCAATCATTATATAGCAAGAGTGACCAATCCTATTATCTCAAGTAATCATATTCCATAATGCCAAATAATATTTGCGTTTAATTTTTTTATCAAGAATCTTGTAAATCAATAGATTATTTTGTATTGCAAGTGCCTCCACATTTTCAGGCCAGGCTTATACAGCCTGTATGTGCAGACTTCAATACTAGGTAGATCCATTGTGGTGAACAATGAGGCACACAAATAACAGCTGTAGCATTGTACACTGAAAAACATACCTTCTCAAAAAGAAAACAGCAGTTTTAAATCTCTTTGCAATAATGTGCATAATCCATTAACGTTTCATGACATTATTCAGAGGTGAATAATAACTAAATCTGTTTTTGAAATCATTCAGAAAAATCGCGTTTAGAATCAGAACATGTATTTAGATAATTTAGTTAATTTACTATAAAACATAGATGACAAAATGAAATGTTTTACTGCTTATATAAACAACCGCTATTAAACCATTATTTACACCTCCCATATACAAATACAATGTGGGCTACATAACGGGGTATTTCAGAAAGCAGGGTTAACATACTCTGAGTTGAAACCACAACTCTGGGTTGACTAACTCTGAGCTGTCAAACTCAGAGTTGACGGTTTCAGAACAGGTGGTAACAATTAGTTCAGTCAACTCAGAGTTAAGTTAACCTTGAGTAAAGCACGTGCACGAGGAGATAAAAAGCCCTCATCAGTGGAATGCAGATAATGTGATTCACCATAGCAACAGGGGAAAAGGTCTCAAACCCCATACTTCTCCCCACTGGAGTTGGATATATTAATGAATGCACATGCAACATATGAGAATATATTCAAGAAAAAACCAATACAGTATCAGCAGCAAAAGAACGTGAGCTAGCGTGGTAGAAAATTGCTGACCGAGTAATATTCAATACATGAGTATTAACTGAAAAAAAGGAAAGTTGCATCTCAAGTCTTCCACTTATTAAACATTTATATAATGTGTGCGTGTGGGTGTAATATCATGTTCAGAGTTTAATTATCAAATGCACCGAATATCACAGCGTCATTCTGAACAGTGACATTCTTGTGACATGGCACACATTTGCATAGTAAGAATTAAGAAATATATAAAGAAAAAATATAGCAATAATATACATAAAAATGTAAATTAGCAGCAATTTTAAAGAGAGTAGAGTGGGAAATATGAACAATATGGGTAGAAGTATTGACTATTATAAATGTAATGAGTGTAATATGCCTATAAATGGTACATACAAAAGAATATTCTAATGTACATTAAATGTACATGGAAAGACATCAGAGCATTTGGAATGTTCATGTGTGATCAGTATGATCATAGATCATTGTTGCAAGTTGAGGAGCCTTATGGCCTGAGGAAAAAAACTGACTCTGGAAGTGCGTGCTCCGATGCTCCGGTAGTGTCAACCAGACGACAGTAGCGGTGTGAATAGACCATAGCCTTGGTAGCTGCAGTCTTTGATGTTCCGTGCTTTCCTAAGGCATCATGTACAGTAGAAGCCTTGCATGGAGGGGTGATGGCAGCCGATCACATGCTCCGCAGACCTCACCACCCTCTGGAGGGAGCGGCTGCCGTATCAGGCAGTTATGCAGCCTGAGAGGATGCTCTCAACGGTGCAACTGTAGAAGTTGGTGAGAGTTTTTACAGACATGCCCAACTTCTTGAGTCTCCTCAGGAAGTATAGATGCTTTTGGGCAGTTTTCACTGCCGAGTTCGCTTGCCTGGACCAAGTGAGGTCATCTGTTTATGCAGGTGCAACCCAACAGGCACAAAACGTACTTGGCAGCAACTGAAGATGGTATAAAAATATATACTTCAAACAGGAAAAGTATAATATCAGTGCAAACAATTGTGATGCTGTTTACCCTCCCGTAACTAATTAAACACCTTTCAGTGGCTAGATGCAACATATTAGTAAGTGAAATTTTAGTAAGTAAAACAAGTAGTAAGGGAAATTTTGTAAGCAAAAAATAAGTACAATTCTCTATGCAGCCAATCACCCCTGGAAACCCTAAAATATTAACTGATTTGTGCTTCAAGCCTCAAATCTTCATACTAAATCAACTGATTACTGCTTAGACTGTTACCTGCAATTCTGTGGAATTCTTTTTTGATGAGTCTTGTGTGTTTGTGACTTAGGAACACTACTAAAGTGTACAGAAAACGTTTCAGTGCAAGAGTCACATCTCTGACAGCCTGACAGAGACGGTTGCCTTAGACATATGCTCAGCGTCATCGATGTTATACAGAAAACTGCAACACAAGAATTTGTTCCGAACTGAGAGCATGTCCACCATGTATCATAGGAAGGATATGAGGGCTGAGAATATTTTTCAGATAAATGATCGATTGTGCAGAAAAACGGTAATTCTCAAACAGATAGTCATTAGGGGAATGATAAAACATCCAAGCGGGGTCTGATCACTCTCTCCCGATGGAGATTTCTGCTGAGAATTTGTGCTTCTACTGGCTCTTTGAGAAAAGGACAAGCCCTGTCTGATACATTCATATTGCAGGTTTCAGTGAAGGAGTAGGACAAACTCAGGGTTAGTTGGATAAAACCTGCAAGCGAGCAGGTTAGCTTCATGGAATATGTTGCTGGAGTAACTGACTAGAGAAACGCTGAACTGTCTCTTTGAAACCGTAAACCCAGAATTTCCATCAACTCTAGGTTTTCACTAAACCTGCTTTCTGAAATACCCCCTAGTCTTCGCCCCAATGGCATCACTGGATATTGACAGTTTTTTTTAATATATATAAGTGCAACAATACTTTGCTTAATCCCCTTTTTTTGAAAATGTCATTCACTTTTCTTTAACATTCTATTAGCAACCTGCAAAACTCTAATGAATTCTGACAATTTTGCTAGGCAAATATAAGACTGATTGACTGACATTCAGCATTTTAAATATATGCAGGAAGCTCATTGTGGTTTGACAATTCAATACATTGATTGGTTGGTTATTAAGAAGCTTTCATGATTGAAAATCAAAATCATGATTGACGACCATTCAAACTTAATTAAACTTAATTAATTAGATCAGCTAATTAAATTCTTCAATATAAGGGGGCTATTGAATGTTTTTTGCCCTTTCTGTATTGAGACACTGGGTCTTTGCCTGGCAATAGATTTTATCTTACAACCCCAGTTAGCAAACTAGCAAAGTGCACACAGTCCATTTCCTTTTATTGATGGAATATCTTAAAGGGGAAAACATACTGAAAACCGCATTCATATTGAATTGAGTTACTACGAACTGACCTATGGCAGATTTAATTACTTTCACTAATGTATGAACAATCTACAGTATATTATTGTGTTGTCTGCTGAGTTGTATTTTCAAAATCTAATCATGATATGAGTCTGAATCTCTGTTTTGGTTTGCTGTCTGTTAGTAGCTAGCTATACCTAACATATCTCGCTAGTATGGTAGAGGTCATCTAACTAGCTAATTTTAGCAAAAAGTGTTATGTCAGTGTTGAGGTAACTGCTAAAGCAATTCACTGTATGATGATTAAGATATGTAGTAATTTATGATTTGGAAGCAAAATCATGCATAATGTTTATCTAATCTTCAACATCATTATTTTAAAGTTTAAAGTTGTTGATTTGGTAAGAGATCTCTCATAGGTAAGATTATAGCTAACCAAAATAGATTACAATTACAATTAGATATTTTGAAAGGGAAAACTTTGGAGGGAAACCAGTAACATAATAACACTTGCTAGCAGACAATTACAGTAGCTTTTCTGATTTAACCATATGTTGAGTTTTTTTTTTACTTTGCATCTGACACATGAATAGGTACATGAATAGGTCCTATGCCCATACTTTTCAGCTATTGAGTTTTCAGGAGAGATTCTAGCTTCTGTAAAACAGTTTGTAATTTTTTTGTTGTATGATTGATATAAACAACATGTAACAGCTTGATGACACTTTGAAATACATTTTTATTAATATCTATTAAAACAAAAAATCCCGCCCCCCCCAAAAAAATGGAACACATTACTCCAGTACTAGCCTCTTTACACTGGCTGCCTGGTAGTTCTAGGGCTGATTTTCAGGTATTATTGTTAACCTATAAAGCATTACATGGACTTTCTCCTACTTACCTCGCTGAAATGATCCAGCCATTCATACTTACACGTAACCTAAGATCACAAGATGCAGGCCTTCTAATTGTACCTAGAATTTCTAAGCAAACAGCTGGAGGCAGGGCTTTCTCTCATAGAGCTCCACTACTGTGGAATGACCTGCCAATTAAGGTTAGAAATGCAGACTCAGTGCAAACTTTCAAGTGTCTACTAAAGACTCATATCTTCAGCATGGTCTGTGATTAGGTGTAGTCTGGCCCAGGGGTGTGAAGGTGACCAGACAGACTTGATACTGTCCCCCCTTGATGTCTTGCCAGATGGGCTCTCATTGCCACTGGGATGCCCTCTCCAGTGCCATTCGGGGGCGGAGTCACTGGCTTGTTGTTGTCTCTCCGTTGTGCCCATTGTGCAATTGGGGTGAACTCTGCTGGCAATACTTGGCACTCATTTCAGGGTGGTTGCGGTTTGTTGGCGTCCCTTTGGCTGATGCTTGGCAATGTGGGTGGATTGACTTCCTGCCTGTTGGGTCTAGTCCGGAGCCTCCCCGGATAGGGCCACAGTGTCACTGGACCCCCCTGTCTCAGCCCCAATGTTTTACGCTGCTATATTATTGTGCTGGGGGAGTAGAGTCAGTTCTCCTCCAGTGTAAATCCTTGTAAACCTAAGGAATGCACTCTAAATTTTCCTTGTCTCCTGCTCCGTTTAAACTGAGGAGGACATGAGGTCTTGGCCCACACCTCCCGAATACCAGGTTCTAATGACTCATTGCTGACCTGGGTTTGGTTTTATAGACTCTGGACACAGCCCAAATGCATTTATTAATTATTACAACTTGTACTCTTAATGTTCACCTAAAACAGCCAGAAGAGGACTGGTCATCCCTCAGAGTCTGGTTCCTCTCAAGGTTTCTTCCTAAACTTCGGCCCCTTTTAGGGAGTTTGTCCTAGCCACCATCAGTATTGTTGCTTGCTCCTTGGGGTTCAGGCTGTGTGTTTTGTAAAAGCACTTTGTGACAGCTGCTGATGTATAAAGGGCTTCATAAATAAATACATTTGATTGTTGGGAAACCTTACATTTAAAAGTAACTAACTACAGTTAGTAGTTACAGTCCCATAAAGTATATATACTTTATAGTTACATTACTTAGTTGCTGTAGAAACAATGTTAAGTTACCTAGTTACTTTAAGATAAGTCCTTTGAATCTATATTTACGTGTTCGTCACTTATGCCCAGAAGGCACACATTTAATGGGATACAGTATAATTACATGTCAGGTTTTGCACAGTGTCAGTCACCAGCATATAATATTATCAATCATTAATCATTATACAGCAAGAGTGACCAATCCTATTATCTCAAGTAATCATATTCCATAATGAGAAATTTAGTTCTTTAATCAAGACTCTCTTAAATCAATAAATTATATTGTATTGCAAGTGACTCCACATTTTCAGGCCGGGGTTATTCAACAGCCTATATGTACAGACGTCAGTACTAGATAGATCAATTGCAGTGAAATATGAAGAACAAAAAAAACAGCTGTCGCCTTGTACACTGATAAACATACATTCTCAAAAAAGAAAACCTTAGGCACATTGCAAATTGAAATCTCTATGCAATAATGTGCATAATCCTGAATAATTACTAAAACTCTTTTGAAATTATTCAGTATAATCGCATTTAGAAACAGAATATTTAGATGTTAATTTTCATCAATTTTGGTTGTGCAACATAGGATGATTTGGGATCGAACTTTGGTTGTCCAACAGGCAAGAGATTCCAGCAAAACATAACCGCAACCTCTGGTTATTGGTAATATGCGAGGGTAATAATTACGTGGTCAAAAGGGTATACTGCTTCCGAAACCTGAATTGCGCAACTCAGCCTTCCGCTGCACAAATTGCTTGACAGCGTTACATTATGATTTTAAATGAATGGGAGCTGGGTGCTTGGCTTTGGTAGGTGTATCATAAACTTTAGCAGGAAGTGCTGGTGCTGCCATCTTTGCATCTTTAATAAACGCTACATAAAACTATGTTGGTTGCACTGAGGGAAATTGAGTAACATGTTATTTATTTGAAAAATTAACTACTGTAGTAAGGGATTACTTCAATTAAATAACTAACGTGTTACATTAATCGTTACCGTTAAAAAGTAGTCTGATTACTGTAACGCATTACCCCCCAACACTGATTATAACACACGATCCTTCATGTTAGTTTTGGGGAGAAACTCTTTTGTGGCAACTCTAAAGTAAACCAATATACAGCAGTTAACAGCAACATTTAAACATGACAGATTTAAAAGATAAATATGTACATC
Organism: Esox masquinongy; assembly: GCA_016801175.1. Taxonomy (NCBI): domain Eukaryota; kingdom Metazoa; phylum Chordata; class Actinopteri; order Esociformes; family Esocidae; genus Esox; species Esox masquinongy. Next base: position 9,065 of record JACXGI010006536.1, read on the forward strand.
TGTTCTATTAACATACTGTATATTTTTATTTACAAGCCCTACTGATGCCTGAACAAAACTGTTGTAGTAGTGCTCTTTGTTTAAATTTGAGATAGACTTGATTTCTAACCTTAAGGGTACTGCATATTAGCTGTTCAGAAAATGTACAACTCGAAACATTTAACGCTCCTACGTGTACTTTTTTTGTAAATTTCTCTCTTGCTCAATTTCAAACCTGTGATGGCTGAAACCTAGAAAGACAGAAACATATGTCAACTTGGTTCTAAAACAGAAGCACTTTAGATCGCAGTGTTACCTGGGAGATCTCCAATCTACCTGTTTCAGGTCTCAGTCGTCCTGGCCCCTCGAACATCATGTTAATGGCTGAATAAGCGGTCTCACCAGATGGCCTGGTAAGACAGCATGGGCTGGGGCTGACTCAAGGCAGTTCCCCAGGAAAGAGCTCTGAGACTGGGAGCCAATTCTGCTGATGAGATACATCCAGACAAAACAAGGGAAGGGCATTTATGTAACTTTATGGTGAATGTTGTTAAGCTTATGATACTTATAAATTAGCGCAGGTAATTTTAGCAGTTATGCTACTTGCTGCCCTTTATTTCTACTGGCATTCTGTGTTTCCACACTTTTTTTAAAACTGTACATCTCCAAACATTAAACTCATTTATCGAGAATGGCTTTTTCTAGTTTAAAGCCCCAAATGACAATTTTAGAGTGATGCTTGACATTGCCCACCTGACTGTGCAATAAGAAGATGAGGGGAATGAAATGACACACTTAATAACCTGTTAAGGGTTAGGTTAAAGTGTTTATAAGATAAAAACAACACATACTGTCAGGAGAAAACTGCAGCAAGACCGGCTGGAGTTTAGTGGTTTTGTTATGAAACAAATATGTACAACACTGTATTTTGTCACCATGTGTTAACGTACTTGGGTGGAGGGATTGTATTTTTCTTATTGTATGGATCAGAGAACATATTCCGCAAATCATCCAACCAAATGAATTTTAGGCAGATCATTGCAGATGTGGGGATTTGTTGTCTCAGTATAAGAACTATACTTTTACTATTGTCTCTGACAATCTTTGACACATAAATAGCAGTTACTGCCTTGTTCCTTGGATGGTTATGTACCAAATGACTGGACAAAATCAGAGCAAGTGGCAATATCTGCCATTTTCATTTTTAAATTTAATATACTTCTTATTTATGCTATTAATAACAAAGCAATGTTTTTAGCCATGTCACAGAGTTAAAACTGCATCTCTTCGTTTTTTTCAGTAAGAGACCAGTTGCCATTACATGAAGAGGGAAGTTAGCTGTTTTAGTGTAATCATTTGACCCCAAGGTAAATAGCACTAACTAGAGTTACAGCCTTTTTCTTTGTTTTGGAAAATTGAAGATTGCTAATAAATGCCACAAGCTGACAGTCTGCCTCTCGCTATATTTGTGTAAAAAGGCCAAGTCACTCATGCTATCTAAGTTGCAAGCCAAAGTGTACAAATAAGTGGTTGAACAAATACTTGGATACGCGACAAGGCATGCAAGACTAACAGCAGCCTAAGTGGCATGGATTTTAGGAAATAAAGGCCACTTGCCTTTACATATAGCTTTGTTAAATATCATCAAATTACATAAGGAAGAGTTTGGAGTTTTTTATTGAAATTTGCACATTGGTAAGTGTATTCATACATCCTCCCCTTCTTTATTAGGGTTTTTATATGCTGGTGGTAGGGTTTTAACTAGCAAAAAAGGGGCTCACTCGCATAAATAAGTGAACTTAGGAGAGATTAGACAAGATTTTTCTATATAATGAAAGTGAACTATAGCTAGAATGCGGTTTTGGGGTAAAATATCCCAAAACTGTCACGTGGCTTTGTTTTTAGAGTATTGTGGGTAAATCAAAACTTTTGACTTCTTAGTTCTGTCACACAATGTTGTATGCATGCATGAAGAATAAACAAACAAATTTGACCAGTGGGCTATAGGGCAAATTGAAAGTGCTCATTCTGATGTAGTGAATCAGGGGCCTCAGTTTGAATGAGTTTTTTTTACCAAATAAAACAGTATTTTACTTATTGTTTGGGTGTTGAGCAATGTGCTTAACAATGCCTTTCATTAGGATAAACTGGCAGTTCATGGGCTTGCCAAAATACAATGTCCTGCTGTCTACATGAGTGGACGTACAATAACAAATAGATTTTTTGTAACATGTCAGTTATACACCGTATAGTGATATAAAACTAAAATCTAAATTCCAAAATATATTTTGCTGGTTCTAGGATGGTTGGCTATAATTGGCTCATTTCTTTTTATCAGATATCTATGGCTAGATTTTAAACTAACACACTTCCAAATAAGACGAGAGAGATGTCGACGTTGTTGGTATATACTTTAGGAAGACATATGTATTTATAGACTAACACTGTAACAAATAGCCTAACAGAAACTGCACATTACAGGTGTCTTCCGCGTGAACAAATAGCGATATTTTTCCTACAATACAATGCGGAAAACGTAAAAATTTAACCGTTGTCTTTAAAGACACAAATGTTCTTTGTTCAACTAAGATCAGAGAAACGTACGCTAAATTGACAACGTGGTGAAGAGCGAAGCAGTCTGGAACATCTCCATACAAGCCAGCAAATCGCAGCAAGGGAGAATACAGGTGCTGGTCATATAATTAGAATATCATCAAAAAGTTGATTTATTTCAGTAATTCCATTCAAAAAGTGAAACTTGGATATTATATTCATTCATTCCACACAGACTGATATATTTCAAATGTTTATTTCATTTAATTGTGATTATTAAAACTGACAACTAATGAAAATCCTAAATTCAGTATCTCCGAAAATTAGAATATTACTTAAGACCAATACAAAAAA
>JACXGI010006536.1:12050-41564 GCA_016801175.1 Esox masquinongy
CAACTGAAAAGTATGAACATGAAAAGTATGAGCATGTACAGCACTCAATACTTAGTTGGGGCTCCTTTTGCCTGAATTACTGCAGCAATGCGGCGTGGCATGGAGTCGATCAGTCTGTGGCACTGCTCAGGTGTTATGAGAGCCCAGGTTGCTCTGATAGTGGCCTTCAGCTCTTCTGTATTGTTGGGTCTGGCGTATCACATCTTCCTCTTCACAATACCCCATAGATTTTCTATAGGGTTAAGGTCAGGCGAGTTTGCTGGCCAATTAAGAACAGGGATACCATGGTCTTTAAACCAGGTACTGGTAGCTTTGGCACTGTGTGCAGGTGCCAAGTCCTGTTGGAAAATGAAATCTGCATCTCCATAAAGTTGGTCAGGAGCAGGAAGCATGAAGTGCTCTAAAACTTCCTGGTAGACGGCTGCTTTGACCTTGGACCTCAGAAAACACAGTGGACCAACACCAGCAGATGACATGGCACCCCAAACCATCACTGACTGTGGAAACTTTACACTGGACTTCAAGCAACGTGGATTCTGTGCCTCTCCTCTCTTCCTCCAGACTCTGGGACCTTGATTTCCAAAGGAAATGCAAAATCCATATGCAATTATGTGATGCTGATGTCTCCACCACAACAAGGACGGTTGTTTCCACAGAAACATATTGGGCTTGTTTTGGAGACATTTTCAAGAGGGTTAACCATCTCTTTGCTTCTACCCCTCTAGCCTGCCTTGCAAGTTTCTACGCACTCCTGAAGCACACTGGCCCGCTTTTTGAGTCGAAATTACGAGCGTTTACGACATGAAATCTTAGTAATGTTCACATGAGGATTGAAAAAATAGTTTTACCACCTTTTGAGCACATGATCTAAATGGATAATGAAACACAATTAGGCTATATTAATACACCCATTTTCTTCAGCGCTAGGTTTTTAGGTGTGTGGCTTAGAGGCAGCAAAAACGTCAGTAGGCCTGCTTAGATGGGTAGATTAAATGTTACAATAGTGTTATCATAGACTTGCATTGCTATTTTGGTAAATGTTAGTGCGATTTTGCTCAGCAATATAAATGTTTACAGAAATTTAATTCTCAGCACAATGTAAATGATCTCCTGGTACATCTTGCCACAAATTCAGTCTACTAAGTAAATTTATTTAACCAGCGCTGTCACATTTTGCATAGAATCTCTAGTAAGGTGTCTTTGTTTCTGCTTCCCCAAAAACACTTGAGTCAGCCAAAAAAGGATGAGATGAGTCTAGAGCCATGGCAAGCATGCAAGAAAACATTACAGCGATGTCACAGTTTAGGGTAAGCAGGACATGAGGCACAGAGCAAGTAGGGTAACATCCTTTTAATATCTTTCTTCCACGAACAGAAATAACAAAAGGCGAGGCAAAAAAGCAAACTGAGGCACAACACAACTGGCACAAACCAATGATCCACAAGACTAAAGCAAACAAAGCCAACCTAAATAGGGTCCCCAATTACAGGCAGTGTGGCAGATGCCTCTAATTGGGGACAATCAAAACAGGTAGCGCAGAGATGCCTAGAAGCACCTCTGCGGTCAGGCCTTAACTGTGACCCCCAGGCGCATAGAGATGCCTAGAGATGCCCAGCCAAGGACCTGATAGTACCCCCGCCCAAGGAGCGGGCTCCTGACTGCAAGAGCCGGGATAACATGTGGAGGCTCCGCCCATGGAGCAGGAAGTGGCGCCGAGACAGGTTGAGGCTCCGCCCCCGGAGCAGGACACGGCGCCCGGGGAAGGGGGAGGCTTCGCCCCCGAGGCAGGGCGGGGCACCGGAGCAGAGGGAGACTCCGCCCCTAATGCAGGATGGAGCGTCCAGACAGGTGGAGGCTCCGCCCCCGGAGCAGAACGGAGCGCCGGAGCAGAGAGAGCAAGTAGCGACAACAGGGGCTCGGACCACCCCTTCGGGGGTGGTAGCAGTGACCCCTCATCTAATCACTCCGGAGGCAGTGGCGGTAGGAGCCTGGCGTCCCACCCGTCCAGGGGTGGTACTGGGGGTTCCGGGCTGGAGAACGGCACCAGGAGCTCTGGGCTAGGGATCAGCGCAGGAGCCCTGGTGCAAGGTGCCGGCATTGGAGGTACCGGGCTAGGGAAGGGGGCAGGAGCTCTGGTTCGAAGTGCCGGCACTGGAGGAACCGGCGGACAAGGATGGGAGGCCCGGCTTGCCTCCTCCACCATCTCCTGCCCTCGGAGATGTTGCAGCAGGGGCTCTTCATCCCGCCCCCCCAACAACCCCCATAGCCCCCCCAAAAAACTTATGTGGGGTCTTGTGGGCTGGCCCTTGGGGTTGCCAACGTTGCTGTCACTCTGGATCCTAACTAGGATCCAGAGCCAATGTCCAGCTCTGCATGGTTCTTGGTTGGTGGATCATTCTGCCATGATTTAGGGTAGGCGGGACACGAGGCGCAGAGCGAGTATATGGTAACATCCTTTTAATATCTTTATTCCACAAACAGAAATAACAAAAGGAGAGGCAAAAACGCAAACTGAGGCACAACACAACACAATAATCCACGAAACTAAAGTGCGCCATTAAGCAGCTGACCCTAGTTCACAGGTGTCAAACCACTTCCACGGATGGTCAACCCAACTAGCAAAAGTCGGTTCCCTGGGCATTTTTTGTTGCTGTTTTGGGAAATTTCCCTGAACAATTCTCCAATGTTTCCAACATGTTCCTATGGATGATTTTTTTTACATGTTCTTAGAACGTTTTTTAGGGTTTGTATAAACGTTCAGGGAATGTTTTGTAAATGTTCTCTGGAAGCCATTGGGAACGTTCTGGGAACATGTCTTGAATGTTTCCTAAAGGTTCTTTATGGTTTCCTGTTTGAATGTTCACAAGCGTGCAACTGTTGGTGAAGCTTGTATCACTTGATTAGCCTACAAGCAGCTAGAGTCAACCAATAATACTTGTATTGGTTGACATATCCCTTGTGATCATGAAATATGCCACGAAATATGGCATTAAACGTTAAAATATGTAATTAAATGATGAAATATGCCATTAAATTATGAAATATGTCATTAAATTAGGAAATACACCATGAACTTAAGAAATGTGCCATGGAATTATGAAAGGCGCCATGAAATTATTAAATAGATCACGATATTAAACATGCCATGATTTTAAGAAATAAATCTTGTGATGAATAAAAAAATATATTATTATGAATTAACAGACCATTATTTAAAAAATGTGCATTATAAAAAAGATGTCATAATAATGTGCCACTTAAAATAATATATTAATTTATTTCATTATTTTATTTTGACTACTTTGGTCCTCCATAGAATATTAGCCTTAGATATCAATAGTTAGCCTCTTGACCTAGCCAAAATAAGCAGTAAATTCCCACTGTTTGTTTAGCAAGATGCAAGGCATATATCAATAGAATTAACTTATTTGCCATTTTGGTGTTGTGGTCCAAATGTGATTAGTAAATACATTCCTCAATCCATATTTTAAACGCGTTTCACCAGAATAATATCCAGCTATAACTGTCTTTCAAATCAGCAGTACAGTAGCCTACTCCAGTTCAAATTTTTATGGTTCAATATCACAATGTAACAACACTTCCAAAAATGATAATGACAAGCCATTTTGTTACTTACTGTAAAGTTAGCTATCTAGGAGTATGCAGTTTATGATTGTTTTAAAGAATGCGCAGAGTGAAGAGGGGGAGAGACTATGGCAGAGCAGGAAGTAATGGCTTGTGAAGTTATAGTCTATTAGAAAGAGGACATGTTTGACACCTTGTACATTTATCAATTTGTCTTCTGATAGGAACATTGCTGAAAGACATCCAATGGCTCTATCAATCAAGGACAACCATGCCTACTAATAAAATTGACTTGTAAGCGCGATCGTTACAACATGGTATCTTAGCAAAATGAAAAAAACATGACTGTATTCATTTTTTCAGATCTCACTCTCCCTTCAATCCAAACAGTGACATAATTATGTGGTCTTTTTTGTGCACAAAAAACAAACCTCTCCTTCTGCCACATTATCTGTAAAACAAATCTCACTGCCCTAGAAATCTCTCAGACATGATACACACCACCTAAGATCCCTGCGGGGTGAAGTGTTCCTTTAACTTGTAACTGTGAAGATTACATTCACAAAATAACCCAACACTATTTAGCTCACCTACCTGTAGTTCGCAAACTCTCTCTTGTTTCCTCCCCTCTGTGCTTCCCCTCCTCCTCTCCATATAGCTGTATTTTCCATTGTGGGGAAACCTGCTGGTGCTCATCATGGCCTTTAAGCGGTCATCTCGAATGAAGCCACCAGAGCTGCTGAGTGTTAACCTGGCGGTGACGGACTTGGGAGCTGCTGTTTTCATGTACCCTCTGTCAGTGGCCTCAGCCTGGAGCCATCGCTGGCTGGGAGGAGACAGCACATGCATATACTATGGCCTGGTGGGCTTCTTCTTTGGCGTGGCCAGCATGATGACCCTGACCGTGATGGCCGTTGTGTGCTTCTGGGGCTCCCTCAGTCTCCAGACTCCAAGTGAGTGTATGATGGATATGGAGTATGAGCAACACAGGCTTTGATGGTGGGATCATTAGAATTTGTGTCTGAGACTGTCTCTTAACTTGTATTGGCCAAGGAAAAAAGTTATATTTTCAGAGTTTATTGGTCATGTACACAGAATTTGGTGGTAGGAGCAGTGAAATGTTTACGTTTCTAGTAGTGATGGCCATTCGAGGCTTCATTAGCATTATTTTAGCAGCAGGCTATTATGCTAGCAGCACTAACTCAGATTTTATTTTTCAAAATAAAAGCCATCATTAAAATTTATAAGACAATATAGTTAAAAATCTAGACTGTGAAAAAGAACAGACAAGAATAACATTGGAATGTTCATTAAACATAAAATGTACAGACTAGATTGTTAACTATATTGCCTTATATATTTCAATGATGGCTTTTATTTTGAAAAAGAAAATCTGAGTTAGTGCTGCTAGCATAATATCCTGCTGCTAGAAGAACAGTAATGAAGCCTCGAATGGCCATCACAAGTTTCTAGTTCTTACAATGGAGCACAATGTGGAAATCCAAAAATAATCAGGAAATCCAAAAATAATCAGAGAACAAGGACTATCAGAACAAGAAGAAAAATGGTATGAATAGCAGTAATATAAGTTGAATGAAACTATCAAAAAAGCAGCATATTCAATAGTAAATAGAAAACAAAATGTACATGGAACAGTCAACATGATCATATGACTATAAGTTTATTTGCACTAAGAAATGTGTGTGTCTGTTTGATTATGTGAGTGTATCTGGGTGAATTTGATTTGTGAGTCAGTCCAGGAAGTATAGTATGTGAGAAAAAAATCGCTGAAGTGCAAGTTACTGTGCCAAGCAGGTAACTGGCTAGTACTGCCTTGTTGTCTGATGGCTGTTGACCTTGGGATGGTTTTACAGGGGTACAGTACCTACTAGGATTACCTGTTGTGTTTTGATTTTTTGGTACCAAACATTTCCAGGAAATGCTTCAACAAGCTAGAATTTTTTTTCCATAATCACAGGAATAATTGCAAGTATGGTGTCATACCTAATTTGGATCTATGATCGGGTCATGGTTAAAGCGATAGTACAACTTTTGGGCAATTAAGACATTTTTTCTACTTCCAAGTCCAATCAACTAATTTGTGTTTTTGTTGTTGCTAATGCCATGCTCTTCCCAAATGAGACACACTATAAGTACTTATATTCCCTGGAAAATAAGCTTTTTGGCGATACCTGTCTGTGTGTGTATCCTCAGCAGAGAAGATCAGTCGGAGAAATATAAGTACTTATAGTGTGTCAAGTGAAAAGTTGAGAGAATCGTGGAAACCCCTCTTTTTCTGGCCAAGGGGTTGTGATCTAGCATATATTACCCCAAATTGCATGAACGGATGTGTACTTCGAAAATCCACCAGAAATAGTTGCAATATAACCATAAACAGTTTTATTTTAGCCTTACTATAACGTAGCTACTGAAGGTTGTATCCAGCAAAGTTTTTGTCTATCCTGAACAAATCCTAATGCATAATTTGTTTTGTGCTAATTCAGTTCATGGCACAACAACGTCCGTTTTTCTTTCATTCGTGAATGATATTGATACAATAACTATCAGTAAAGGTGACGATAACTGACTTTTTCGTCAAGTGAAAAGAGGAGAGAATCCTGTAAACCCCTCCTCTTCTACTGCACAAAGGGTTGTGATCTACTGTATATTACCCTAAAAAGCATGCACGGAAGCGTACTTCAGTCAGTCACTCACTCACTCAGTAAGAGACATTTGCGCTTCTAGGTCGGCTGCGCTTACGCGGTCCGGCAGAAATAGGGAAGAAATCGAACCATAAAATATCAACAAACAAAACAGGCCGACCTGCATCTAAACAGGAAAACTCAAAGTAACAAACGTATCTTACTTGCAGATGTAGAGGCAGGTAAAACACAAACAGTGTAAGCTCAATGTCACTGTTCATTGGATTGTGTATCAGCACCGACGGCTGATTGTTCCTCCACGTCTGCTTTCCACCATGCCTTTTGTCAACCTCTGCCTCACCTTGATTGCAGACACCTGCTTTATCGCGGACAGGGCAAAAGATGGTTAATGATAGTATATTTGATAAACTGTGTTAATGTCTATTAATTTACAGTGCGATGAGACCATATACCATTAAGCTAAGTTCTCTTTGTGCTGAAATAGATAGACAGATCCCAGGGTATTCCCTGCCAAATCACCAAATTATCCCTCTTTCGCCTGGCTGTTGAAAAGCAAAACAGCCCCAGAACGTCACTGAGTGTTATGGTGAAAGATTGAGGAGATTCTGTAGTTTTTGCTGTAACAGCAGTGGGGTTGGATTTAAACTCAATCTGCAGCAGTACATGTGCACCAGAGGCAGAAGCATAGACCACCGGACAAACCTAAGTCACAAGATGTCCTGTCTGTTTTATTTATTTATTTTTTTAATTGCTATAAAATAATGTTTCCAATACTCTAGAAGATGATGATAGTAAACAAGTGTGATATTGTGTTTAAAATAACAAATGTATCTGGTTTCATTTATGAAAATGTATATTACCATACCTTCTGCCCAACAGGTGGCTGGGTGTAATTTACCTATATTCAATTTCAAATATAAAACCATAACAGGACACCACATCACAAAAAAGATAAGCTTGTTCCAACACTATCTTTTAGTGTTTTGTATTTGTCATATTGTTGCCATAAGTGTCATATCAGTAATTTTGTATTACAATTCAAAGATGCATGTCACTCGTCAAGTTTTTCAATAAGAAGCACTTCCAGAACAGTTTTTTGTATCTTAAGAACCTGACTAACACGCACACTTCTATGGGATGGTATTATCAATTGAAAAAGCACATTGAATAATACTAAAATATATTGTTGATGCAAGTGTCTTTGGTTATGTGTTCTACGATGGTTTTATCTTTTGAGTTGAAAATAGGTAAACTATTGAGTTACCTATTCCCTTTACATGGCTGATTACAATTAATTGGGAAGTTGGCTCTTGGTTTACTCATTCTACGTAAGCCTCATTGAAGCTACACACCTGTGATGACAGTACAACTCAGCAGATGAACAGGAATTACATTTACTGTCACAAGTTGCCTGGCAAGATGTCTGTATAATTCAGAATTCATCCTTCTCCTGCTTCCATCAGCAGTCATATAATCAATGATGACATTTAACCCAATTCTTGCCATAAATGCCCAAGCCATAACACCATTCCTACTATGCATCAAATATGAAAAGTTTGGAGCAGTTCCTCTTTTTTCCCCAAACATTTTTTTCCATCATTCGAGTACAGGTTAATCTTTCTCTCCATAGGACTATGTATAAAAAGGCTATGAATTGTAAAGTAAATACCCTCAAAGTATTTTGTCAAACATGATTTTTCTGTATACATCAGAATGTATCCTACTGCTGCTGTCAACAGTTATATCATCAGTTTCAGTGGCAGCCATACATACCCAAGCCATAACACTACCTCCACCATGTTTTACAGATCCTGAGCAGTTCCTTTCTTCTGAATTTCTTCTTTCCATCACTCTGGTACAAGCTAATCTTTGTCTCATCTGTCCATAAGGGTTAGGGTTACTAAATTTACTTCCTTCTGGAACTCTACAGCCCTATCTTGGTATTTTTCAGCAAACTATAACCTGGCTATTCTGTTCTTAAGACTTTCGAGGGCATCTTGTGGCATACCCTCTCAGATTCGTCTGACGTACTCTCCCACATATTTTCCACAGTAATGTTTCAACAGCATAACCTTCAGTGTTCATTTAGTTAGTTTTCATCCTGCCCACTGTTTCAAAATCTCAGCGTTTTTTCTCTATGTTACAGATAGCAGTCCTGATTAGCTTGGGATTCATCGTGGCATGGGCTCCATACGCTTTGGTGAGCCTTTGGTCTGTTTTCAGGGGCAGTGAGTTCATCCGCCCAGAGTTGTCCATGCTGCCCTGTATGTTCGCAAAGTCCTCTACTGTCTACAACCCCCTTATCTACTACATTTTCAGCCAGTCATTCCAGAATGAGGCGAAGCAGTTGTGTTGTAGAGCCAATGACTGCCATGCCCCCAGTGTGGGCGACAACCTCATCTGCCTTGGGTGTGACAGAAGCAGCATGGATAAGGCAGAGAAGGCGGTCACTGTGGAGGAAGGAAAAGCCCCGGAAGGCAGGTCATCATTTGTGGAGACCCAGGAGATAGATACCAGGTGCAATTAGTCCAACACCAATGAGAAAGTGTGTATGTGAGGGGCTGAACAAAGGAAGTTTCTCAGGGTGAGTGTTTTTGGGGGTACATTTCAGAGTACATTGTTTGCAGTTCTACAAATGTAAAAATGTTGCAGTTTTGAATCAGGTTTACTACAATTGTACACATGGTATGGACATTCACAATTGTGTAACTTTTTGTGGAATTAAATTAAAATGTTTTTTTTTTAATTTATGTTTTATAATTTTTTTTGCTTAAATAAGTAAAGTAACAATAGGACTGAAAGAAAGAAGCGCCCCTCACCCCCTTTCTCCAGCCAGAAAAGGCCCGTCCTCTCTATCAGAACCATAACATTTTTCTTGTTCCTAAACATTAGGATAATGTTTTGCCAAAATGAGACTAAGAAATGTGTTGTTATTGAAGTTTGGGAGGACTTTTAAGTCTTCTTAAACTCCCAGAATGAATAATAGTGGATCTTGGTCAAGTGGAATCTCTAGGACGTTGAAGAGGACGTCCAGACAAATAGCTGCATTGGTAAGATCACAGAGCAAAGCTATGATGCAGTGTACCCTCTGGAGTATGACATTTATCACATAGAGAAGAGGTGTGACTTACTTGATGTAAATTAAACAATGACAATCAATGACATGATTTATCGACAGGTTCCCAGATTCCAGCAGAGCAATGTAAGGATGACATGGTAACAGGAGCTGTATTTCTTACATAGCCACTCTAGCCCTGTTCTGACTGCTCTGGCTTCTGCAAATAACTGACTGCATACATTTGGATAAAATAACAACGTTCCAATATATATTTTGTTCATCCATGCATACACTTTCTTCTTCACTACTCAAGATCATGTCAGCGAAATCCGCCATCATCCGTTTTGCTTATGATGATCAGAAGGTTATAGTTTATTTCAACCTGCAGTAATATTCTTATAGAATTCTGTAACAGTTTTAAATGCCATTTGAAAACTTTTTACAGGAAAGCACACTGTATGTCTAGTACCATAACAGACGTCTCATGAAAGGTAGTTTAAGTACAATCATTATTAAACCATTAGGACGGGTAGAATGTAATTCGAAATAAAAATGAATGTATGGCGAACGATATTAGCAGAAATATTCACATTTCTTCTACTTCATTGTAATATGAATTTCATTATATTCTTGAAATAATTTGGGTATGTACTGACCAAAATAAGGTAGTGGGAAATTACAAGTGTATTTCTGCTAAATTAACAAACAGGGCTATTCCATTGTGGCATCGTTATATCCACCCAGCACACTGCCAGTATCTAGGACAAGGCCCCCTTAAACTGTAGACAGCAATTATAAAATAACTAACAACACCAACTTGCTATACCATTGTTGCATAGCTATAATCACCAACAAAGTGCCAGTATCAAGGCCAAAAGCCCCTTCAAGCTGTGGAATGCAAATATAAAATAACCAGCAACACCAGCTTGGAGAAATTCCACATATTTATGAAATCATATGACATTTGTATCTATTTAGATATGTTTTTGTTAACAAATGTTGTTTCTTTAGTGTTTGCTTTCTGATTAATTATCAGATTCTGGTAATACATGTTTTAAATCACCAGGGACAGGGATTCTCTGGCACTTCATAGGCCCGTTTCTGTTGAACTTATAATAAATGGCCCAAATAGACCCCTATGCCCTACATCCTATGCACTTATGAAGACCTAAGGTGGATCTTACATCTAACATATCAGGGGGCCAAGTGAAGTTATTACCAGATGGCTTACATCTGTCCAGCCCTCTCAGACTCTCCAGTTATTTAATTATTTGTTCATTCATCCTTTGGTCCTCCATAACAAACTGACTGGCTAGTGAACACGACTGGCATCAGTGAAAACATAATTATCTTGTCCTTTAATTTCCAAGTGTTGTGTAAGGACACTGGCTAATATTCAAGCTACAAAAACCTAGCTTGAGTGGTGATAATTACCTACATTTCAATGTACATTTCCACTGAGCCTTCATCCATGCTAACATGACTGTTGAATGTCTGTCTGCTAGTGAATTACAAGGCTAAATTGACATGTTTTGCAAAAGGCTTTCCTTTATATCAACAGTGCTTGAACCTAAATTTTCTGAATTGACTGACACAGAGGTGAATGAAAAGCCACAGCCAAATCAAGCTAAAATATGGAAGGGTAGAGACACAGGGAGAGACAGAAAAAATCAAAGACCTTGAGGTGATGGAGGAACGAGAGAAAGAGCAGATACTGCCAAGAAAGAGACTGTTAGAAAAGTAGCCAAGACATTTCAGTCTTGCTCAAACTTTGCTGCCTCAGTGGAAACTGAAGGGACCACTAATTTAGTCAATCCAAAGATTGTGTTTGGTAGGAACAGCTACAGTGGATATAAAAAGTCTACACACCCCTGTTAAAATGCCAGGTTCTTGTGATGTAAAAGAATGAGACAAAGATAAATCATGTCAGAACTTTTTCCACCTTTAATGTGACTTATAACGTGAACAATTCAATTGAAAAACAAACTGAAATATTTGAGGGGGAAAAATAAAAAATAAAAAACTCACAATAACCTGGTTGCATAAGTGTGCACACCCTTAAACTAATACTTTGTTGAAGCACCATTTGATTTTATTACAGCACTCAGTCTTTTTGGGTAGGAGTCTATTTGCATGGCACATCTTGACGTGGCAATATTTGCCCACTCTTCTTTGCAAAAGCGCTCCAAATCTGTCAGATTGCGAGGACATCTCCTGTGCAGAGCCCTCTTCAGATCATCCCACAGATGTTCAATTGGATTCAGGTCTGGGCTCTGGCCCTGGCCATTCTAAAACGTTAATCTTCTTCTGGTGAAGCCAAGCTTTTGTGGATTTGGATGTGTGCTTTGGGTCATTTTGGGTCGTGCTGAAAGGTGACCTTCCTCTTCATCTTCAGCTTTCTAACGGACGCCTGAAGGTTTTGAGCCAAAATTGCCTGGTATTTGGAACTGTTCACAATTCCCTCCACCCTGACTAAGGCCCCGGTTCCAGCTGAAGAAAAACAGCCCAAAAGCATGATGCTGCCACCACCATGCTTCACTGTGGGTATGGTGTTCTTTGGGTGATGTGCAGTGTTGTTTTTGCGCCAAACATACCTTTTGGAATTATGGCCAAAAAGTTCAACCTTGGTTTCATCAGATCATAACACATTTTCCGACATGCTTTTGGGAGACTTGATGTTTGTTTCTGCAACCTTCAGCCGGGCTTGGAGGTTTTTCTTTGTAAGAAAAGGCTTCTGTCTTGCCACCCTACCCCATAGCCCATTCATATGAAGAATACGGGAGGTTGTTGTCACATGTAGCACACAGCCTGTACTTGCCAGAAATTCCTGCAGTTCCTTTAATTTTGCTGTAGGCCTCTTGGAAGCCTCCCTGACCAGTTTTCTTCTCGTCTTTTCATCAGTTTTGGAGGGACGTCCAGTTCTTGGTAATGTCTCTGTTGTGCCATATTTTCTCCACTTGATGATGACTGTCTTCACGGTGTTCCATGGTATATCTAATGCTTTGGAAATTCTTTTGTACCCTTCTCCTGACTGATATCTTTCAACAATGAGATCCCTCTGATGCTTTGGAAGCTCTCTGCGGACCATGGCTTTTGCTCTGAGATGCAACTATGAAAATGTCAGGAAAATCCTACTAGAACAGCTGAACTTTATTTGTGATTAATCAGAGTCAATTTAAATGATGGCAGGTGTGTAATGACTTCTATTTAACATGAGTTTGAATGTGATTGGTTAATTCTGAACGCAGCCACATCCCCAGTTATAAGAGGGTGTGCGCACTTATGCAACCAGGTTATTGTAAGGTTTTTATTTTTCATTTTTCCCCCTAGAAGATTTCAGTTTGTTTTTCAATTGAATTGTTCACATTATAGGTCACATTAAAAGTGGAAAAGGTTCTGACATGATTTATCTTTGTCTCATTCTTTTACATCACAACAACCTTGCATTTTAACAGGGGTGTTATATCCACTGTTTGTGGATATAACACTTTTTATATCCACTGTTTGTGTTAAGAAAGAGGATATAGGTAATTTGTACAAAATTGCTCTATAAACAAAGTGTTTAGGCAATATTATGTTGGCCATCAAAACATTTATAATTACAGGCTTAAATTATACTCAAATCTTTCTTTGTCTTGGTCTAGACTCAGACTTGCCCATTTCCTACAAGTCCTGGTCTTATCTTGGTGTGTGTAGTTTCACTAAAGCAAAAAATATGCTGTTTTCTATAACAAATAACTCACATTTAAATGACCTTGCAACCATAAATGGTACACGTGATGCTGTATTACTAACATTGCTGCCAGAAGTAGAAGTCCTGGAGGTGCTACCTAGTGTATTTTGTTCTGGAATCCAAATGCACCTAAAGTGTTTACAGAGCTACTGTAGGAAAGACACATTTACATGTTTATTCTCTGCAGAATTGGTTTTGTCTTTGCCCTGTGTTGGAGTTTTGAATGATGTTTTGTTGTGTTTTAGTTGTAAAATAAATGTATTGATGTAAACAGCATGTTTTGCATTCAATGTGTTTTCCTAGAATATAGTGAAATTAAAAATGTATTGGAAATAGGGTGCCACTGGATCTTAGGTAACTAATGTGGTAGAATTGTTGAGGTCCAATAGAATCTGAATGTGATGTATCAGATGTCTCTTACAATATCCTGTTTAAAAATCCACTATCCCATGTCACCACACCACAGTCCTGTGTATTCTGGATTACTGATTGTTATGTTTGTCTTGAGGCTTCACTGTCATGTACAGTATATAATATAAAATAATATAATAAATTGTCTCTTATTACTGTATACAGGTAAGTCAACTGAGTCTTCTCTGGGTTGACCACCAAAAAAAGAGCTCTCAACATATTTTTAACAAAACTTTTTACTAAAAGAAATTGAAATATCAATCTCACACAAAAGTATAATTAGATAATTAACCTGGGTAAAAATAACCAGACATATCAAAATGAAAACTGATTTTTTTAAAAACAAAATAGATGATTGAAAAACAATCAAAAGAAACTACAAAAAACTGAGTTTTTTAAATAAATATTTTGTTTTTTTAAAGTTGAGTTTTAATTCTGATTTGTCTGTTTTTTTTACCAGGCAATTACACAATTATCCATTTATGTGAGTTTTTCTGGACTCTTTTTGCTCAACAGCGCCACTATTAAAACCAGTGGTTTTAAACCACAGACTGCATATTTAACTAGGTAAACCAAGTAAAATAAGGTTTCATTTGTGTAAATTCTGCCATTTTTTGTGTAGAACCATTTCCTGGGTCTCTGTACAAATGGTTAATTCCTATTCTTAAAATTTTTGTACATAGATATATGGTTTATCAATAATTTTATCGGGTATGGTCTGTGTAATGCTTATCAGTTTATTAATCTAATTAATATCCATAAATAAAGAATTTAAAAAATGGTTTGAAAATTCCAATTTTCAGTTATTTTTCCGTCAAAACGATTGAAAATTGGGTTTATGGACTCGCTTTTTCAATAATCAGATTTTTGGTTTATCGACTGAAAAAATAAAAATTGGATTATTGGCCTCAGAAGCATAACTAGATCATGTTCTTCTTTCCAGCTTAGATGGGCTGAGGCGTCGGACTAAACCATATGACAAAGGGGGAGACCAATTTGGTTGGTTAGCCTCATTTATTGGTCAGTTATGTTTTTTCATTGTAGCCTACAACATAGGCTACCCCAAATCTGCATCTGATCCAGTTAAGGGGTTGATTGTATGTCTCGTTTAGCTTGAAGACGTCTGTCCTTGATGATTACGAGCAGTGGAAGAGTTTGACTTTACGGAATTCAAAGGGGAGCAAGTACTTCGTCGATTGGGAGCGAGGGGTATTAGGCACGCACTTGAACAGACAACGCCAGTGTACACCCAAATTAGAAGGGAAGGCACCGCAAGACAAACCAATGTTATCCCAACATCTGAGTTTTTTGTTTGGGTCCTTATATAATTTATGGCCTGCATATTCAGCATAGTAGATATGGGGATTTGTTTGTCTTGTGGTACCTTCCCTTCACATTTGGGTGTACACTGGCGTCATCTGTTCAAACGCGTGCCTGACACTTGTAGCAACGGCGGATGCAATGATAGCATGTGTAGCGTCACTTCCTAGTCGTTGATTGACCAGGCAGTGTACATCCCGCACTGTGCAGAACTTGTAGATAGTAGTGATGTGCGAATCATGAACGATGCATTCTTTTTGAACGAATCTTTTCAGTGAACTTGTACACTGTGTGTACTGAATCACTCCTCATTTTTGCGCAAAGAGAATTTCAAAAATAATTGTGGAAGCCAACATGTTAGCCTCATTCTTTATTGGATCTGAAATGTAGCCTATATCCAAGACGACCTGTAGGCCTATCCTTGAATTTCCTATCCAAATCACCCACGGGATACGACAGTCAATCAATCAATCAAATTTATTTATAAAGCCCTTTTTACATCAGCAGTTGTCACAAAGTGCTTTTACAAAACACCCGGCCTTAAACCCCAAGGAGCAAACAACAGTAGTGTTGAATTTCAGTGCCTAGGATAAACTCCCTAAGAAGGCCGAAATTTAGGAAGAAATCTAGAGAGGAACCAGGCTCAGAAGGATGACCAGTCCTCTTCTAGCTGTGCCGGGTGAACAAATTAAGAGTACAAATTGTAATAATTAATAAATGCATGAGTCCAGAGTCTATTTAAACCTAGTCCATTTTGGAAGCTTGACCAGATGGACAAAGACAGGGACAACACCGGGGTGGGGGGGGGGTGTTGCAGATCATCGTCTTGATCTGCAACACAACCAGGAGGATTTTGGACAGGGACTTCAACGAGTCTTTCAAGCCTGGTTCTCCGGAGGTGTGGGCCAAGACCTCATGTCCTCCTATATTTAAAACAGGGCAGGACACAGGGCAAATTTAGAAAATGCATTCCTTAGATCTACAAGGATTTATAGTAGAGAAGGAGAACTGACCCTACTCCCCCAGCACAATAATATATCAGCGTAAGACCTTGGGGCTGAGACAGGGGGGTCCAGTGACACTGTGGCCCAACACTGTGGTCCTGCCCAACAGGCAGGAAATCAATCCACCCACATTGCCAAGCATCAACCAAAGGGACACCCACCAACCGCAACCACTCTGAATGAGGGCCTCGTATTACCAGCAGAGTACAGCCCAAGTGCGCAACAGAGAGACAACAACAAGCCAGTGACTCCGCCCCCGAATGGGGTTGGAGGGAGGGCATCCCAGTGGCGATGAGAGCCCACCTGGCAAGACAGCAAGGGTGGACAGTATCAAGCCTTTCTGGTCACCTTCACGCCCCTGGGCCAGACTACACTTAATCATAGACCATGCTGTAGAGATGAGTCCTTAGTAGACACTTGAAAGTTTGCACTGAGTCTGCATTTCTAACCTTGATTGGCAAATCATTCCACAGTAGTGGAGCTCTATGAGAGAAGGCCCTGCCTCCGGCTGTTTGTTTAGAAATTCTAGGTACAATTAAAAGTCCTGCGTCTTGCGATCTAACGTTACGTGTAGGTATTTATGGCTGGATCATTTCAGCGAGGTAAGTAGGAGCAAGTCCATGTATTGATTTATAGATTAACAATAAAACCTTAAAATCAGCCATAACCTTAACAGGCAGCCAGTGTAAAGAGGCTAGTACTGGAGTAATGTGTTCAAATTTTTTAGTTCTAGTTAGGATTCTAGCAGCCGTGTGCAGCACTAATTGAAGTTTATTTATTGATTTATCAGGGTAACCGGAAAGAAGAGCATTGCAGTAATCTAATCTAGAAGTAACAAAAGCATGGATTTGTTTTTCTGCATCAGTTTTTGATAGAAAGTTTCTGATTTTTGCAATGTTTCGAAGATGAAAATAAGCAACTCTTGAGATATATATATATAGATTTATATGTTCATCAAAGGAGAGGTCTGGGTCGAGGGTAACGCCGAGGTTTCTTACAGTTTTTTGGGATACGACCATGCAGCCGCCGAGGTTCACAGTGAGATCTGCCAACAAAGCTCTTTGTTTCTTGGGTCCTAAAACGAGCATTTCTGTTTTTCTTGAGTTTAAAAGCAAGAAGTTCTCTGTCATCCACTTCCTAATATCTGAAACGCATGCTTCCAAAGCAGCTAATTGTGGGGCTTCTCCATGCTTCATTGAAATATATAACTGTGTGTCATCAGCATAACAGTGAAAATTGACATTGTGATTCCGGATTACATCACCCAGAGGCAGCATATGTAGTGAGAACAATAATGGGCCCAAAACTGAGCCTTGAGGAACACCAAAACATACCTTTGATTTGTCAGAGGATATGCCATTGATAGAATATGGGCACGAGAAACTTAACACAATGCATAAGTGCTGACTAACGCAGAACAACGGACAATAGATAAGACATAGTGGCCATTATTGATAGGCCCCACACACCCTGAAAAATCCTGGCAAACCCGCTTTATAAGAGAAGAAGAATGGTAAACTGCACTACATTAACAAGGATTTAAGATGGCACGTAGAACACTTGAAATCAGAGGAATGTAATCACCTTATTACACACCTAGTTTATTCAAATATTTATTTTAGTTTTTGCTTAACAATGCTGTTTTGACCAAAAATAGTACATTGATTATTGACAAATATAGATTGTTATTGACAATTACCTCTTGTCCACTCTGTAGGGCAAGAGCCTGCAGGACATAAATCAGGCAGTCGGTCTATTAAGTGCCTAGGCTGCGAAGAAAGTAAAAAACGTAAAATAAAAAGTCCCAAACCCACTATAGTGTGCAACATGTTTCAGCATCGTCAAGGTAACATAACAAAGTCACAAAGTGCTGTCCCATTACTTTTTATGGCATTTAGAGCCCTTGCAGCCTCTTACACTCAATCACTTACCAGGTGACGTCAGTTAAGTCTGTGAGGGTTCAGGGCTTAGGGTTTAGGGGGGACATTGGGATTGGCCCTAGATTCTATCGATAGACCCATGGACCATAGGGGAGGTTGGAACATACCATACAAGCGTACCATGTAGGATAAACCTTTCTTATTGGAGGATAATAGACTGTGCAATGGTTGGCTACGATCACCGACCGCCCCCTATGTGTATTGACATAAAAGACTGTGTTAACTTTGTAATTATTGGAGAACATGTAAGAACTATGGAAGATCAACATTTTGGACTCATGCTAAATAAAGATTCTCCCCTGACTACCGGTTGCATTAACTTTGTTCATTGATGAAAAATGGACAGAATCTAACACCATGGTGCCGTGACTACGGATAGATGGATTTTGCACTCTGATGGTGAGTCAAACCACACTATCTTAAAGAACAAGACAATTTAAAGAGCATGAGTATCCAGATTAACACATCTGGAACAAGAAACCCAAGAACCCCCGTCTAGGCCACGATTTATAGATGTCTGTGGGCATGGACAGTCCATCTTGGTTGAGCAGGACGTTGACCGGTGTAGAAGCTTCATTGTTATTCATACGAGTTAAGACCAAGAAACTCCTAGGCTATGTAAAGTATGTCTAGGCTATGTAAAGTTATTACGTGAGTGAACCTCTCTTCGGGCTATATTGAGAGAGTCCGCACTAGCAGACTAGTGTGTAGAAGCTTAACATAGTTATTCGTGCGAGATCATAATGCAATATTGTGTTTTCTGCGATCATACTGTGACTTGTACAAGTAAAATATAATGCCGTCCAGTTGTACAAAATACAACAGGAAGAGGACTGCAGCCTCTGGCATGATGTATTCATGTTTAAATACCATGGCGCGAATAGGACACCATCAAGAACAAAAAGGATCATTAACAATGATGCCCGCAATCAAAATGGACTGAAAGAAAAATAAAGTTTTCCGGCTAAACAAGATGGATTGTGAGGAAGCCGTGAATGGGTACAGACGAAGTTGGAACAAAGGAAACTTACGATGGCAGAGAAAGGACAACAGTAGTAAGGCGGGAAAGGAGACAAAGGAGACAATCAAAATGGACGAAGATACATTTTGTTTGACCACCTGGCCGACCGACAGTAGTCACAAGATGGAGTCTCTGTTATGGGATCCAGGAAGCATGGACGATACAAGGAACTGACGTGAGCTTTCACAATCATTGATTCAGAGTTCTTTAATTGTTTATTTCCTAAAATGTATCTTACCTAAACATTAAATTAAGCTGGAAAATATCAAGGAAATCTGATCACTTTCCTCGCTAATAGCCAAGCTTATTTAATTGAATATTAAATGTAGTTTGAAAAGCACTTTGATGGCATATAGCATGTTTTAATAGGCATTCAAAAGACCCTGTTTTGTCCTATCATGCTTGAACATGTTTTAATGGGTATTCAAGAAATAGCCTGTTTTGTTGTGCTTTGTCATTTTCACTATGTAATTTGAGTCAAATGCATTTATTGCTTTGCTAATGTATTAATCCGTAAGGCCTTAAGGGGGGGGTCTCACGACAATGTGGTTAGGCCTTTACCAGGTCCACCGCATAGTAATTTTCTTTTGCGTGCTGAGCTGTTGGCTAGCACACGTGGGTACATCTAAACCTAGTGATAAATTAGAAATTGGTACAACTATAATTTTCTAATCTGGTAAAATAGTCTCATGGTTTTCTTACAAAAGGTTAAAATATTGTGTTTTCTCTCTCCTTGTATATTGTATAAGTGGTAGAATGAAGAATCCACATGGTGATAGTCTTTAATGTTAAGGAGACACATTGTGTCCCATGAAGACTGAATTTGAATCCAATATGGTCATAGCCTATAAAAGAGGGTAATACAGCTAAAGCGAGTTTACTACCCACAATAAAATTAGATGTTGTATTTTAAATGCTGAATTGAGTTTGGTTAAATAATGTTGATTTTCTTTGTTTGTATTTACAATGATAAATGGGATAATACTTGTGTTTTAAAACCAACGCCTGATACTCGTTGATGGAGTTTAAATTCTAAACTGGTAAATTGACGAATGAACAAATAGGGTATTGATGTAGCAGTGTTTAAGGCATTGAGTGTCCTTTGGATTACTCATAATTGTACCTTGATTTTAATGACGTCATACATCTGTTCGCTTTCTACATCACCATTCTTCTGAGTTTTCTTAATTTCCACTCTGATATTGAGTTGGTGTGTAGATATGACAAGCACATTTTTACAAACCGCAACAATATTAGATGGGTAGGACGCTAAATCAAAAATCTTCAGTTAATGAAGGATATCGGCTAGGGCTGCACGATTCGGATGAAATTTTGAATCGCGATTTATTTGACAAATATTGCAATTTCGGTTATGATTAGCGATTTTCAAACATAGGTGTAAGCTAGGGTGACCAGACAGTCCCCGTTTTTGGTGGCGTGTCCCCGGCTGGAGTTGTTCCCGGAAATGTCCCCGTTTTTAACTGTGCGTTAAAGAGACCGCAAAGTGAAATTATATTTTACGTGACAAAAAAGACTGGGCAGCAGAGCCTACCGGTTGATGTCTCAATCGCGCTGGGCTTGTTTTTGGCCAACGGAGGGGGCTGCTCGCCATAGTAGCTTCATTCACGCTTCTGCTATAATTACTTGCTCACGCTAGTTTTAGAGAAAATTGCTGTGGGAAAGTCGGCCAGATGCTGCGAATGTCAAGTGAATCTACAACATCACCACAAACGTCTTTTCGGGACAGGTTTCAATCGTTTTAAATATTAGCTAGTGATGTTATAATGCCACAATTTATTATTATTAAATAGATAGATTATCTGCTCTATATGGTTTAAAATAGCTAACGTTAGCTAGAATAATCTGTGTAGAGGTTAGCTAGCTACTCTCTAGGTTAAAAACCTATCACATATAACCCCAGACAGCAGCTGACTCCGCGGCGGATCCGGCGTTGTTATGGCAAATCCTCATAGCAGTCACACTCAGCGCCTCCGCACCAGATCCAAAACGCACGTTTTTAGCGATGGCTAGTTCGAAGGAATTGGCCCAGATTTCGGATAGGATGCGGCTGCCGCATGATCTACGGTCGCGTGCAGCGCTCGTGCTGCCATTTGAAGCATTTGGGACGTTGGTCATATCGACCGTCAAAAAGGAGTTATTCAGCATACTGATGAGTAAAAGTTTGCTAGTTTAATGTTTGCTGAATGCCAACAACAATATATGTGCGTAAATAATGTTACGTGATGTTACAAATAGCCACCTGTAGTTAGCAAGGTTATCTTTCGATTTTATTTCATATTTACTAATCGTGCTATAGCTAAATGTAGCAAGCCCAGCTCGACAGTATTGAGCACTTCTAGCTAACCATCTTGCTAGTTGTATTCAACTAAATTGAATTGGTTTGGTCTAGGAATATTTTTTTCATATAAATCCTCACTATAATCACTTCAATACGTTGTACAGTAATATGTAGCCAATGTCAACTTAAACATAGAACATTAGCTATACTTTCTAGCGACCTACAGTCAGTAGCCAACGTTTGGTAAATAAAATTACTACTGCTACTGTGGCTAAATTGCTACTGTGGCTAGTTTTCTATGATGACTATTATAGGGCTAATGGATAGTATCAATAATATAGCTTGGTAACTTAGCAAACTATGTTTATTAGCTACAGTAGCTCTTGTTGGTATGCTGTTAAAGGTAGCATCATGTTCGTTACAGTAGCTGATTGATTTGTACTAGTAATTAATGTTAAACTTACACTGGTTGGCCAAGATTCTGGTTGGTCAGTTTTCCTGCTAAAGGATCAGCCAAGGGTACGTACTAACTTAGCCAGTGTAACAGTCTAATGTGTCTTAGTCAAATGTGCACATACAGTAGCA
This sequence comes from Esox masquinongy, assembly GCA_016801175.1. Classification (NCBI taxonomy): domain Eukaryota; kingdom Metazoa; phylum Chordata; class Actinopteri; order Esociformes; family Esocidae; genus Esox; species Esox masquinongy. The sequence goes on from JACXGI010006536.1 coordinate 33,670, forward strand.
TCCACACACCATATGACTGGTGTGTAAAGTTGCAGCTGCACATTCCTTGACATGTTTTCTATTAGTTTTGTGCCTAGGTCTAATCACATTATATTTTTTCTTTCTCTCTTAGTCTTCAGCATCTCAGAGTGGTCACCCACCCTGCCATTTTTTTCTCCAAATCTAACTGGTTGAGGTGAGTAACTTTTTTTCACCACATTGCTTAAAAAATATCACCCCTCTCTCAATCCCAAGGTTTTACACTTCTATGCCATTGTGCCAGCGGAGTAGGGTCAGTTCTCCTTTGTAAATCCTTTGTGAATCTAAATAATTCTCTCTCTAAATTTTCCTTGTGTTCTGCTCGGTGTTAACTTAGGAGGACAGGAGCCCTTGGGCCACACCTCAGGACTCCCTGGCCCGAAAGGCTCGTAGCCGTCCCTGTCCAAAGTCCTGCTGGTTTGGTTGCAGTTCAAGTAGCTGACAATACCTGAGGATTTCAGCTGCCCCTCCGTCGACCATTTTTGATTGTCCCTGTCTTCGTCCATCTGGTCTTGCAGCGGACTTGGATTATGTTTTATAGACTCTGGACAAAGCCCACATGCATTTATTAATTATTACAATTTCCCTGGCACAGCCAGAAGCGAACTGGCCACCCTTCAGAGCCTGGTTCCTCTCTAGGTTTCTTCCTAAATTTCATCCCTTTCAGTGAGTTTTTCCTAGCCACTGTGCATCAACATTGTTGTTGCTTGCTCTTTGGGGTTTCAGGCTGGGTGTTTAGTACAAGCCCTTTTTTACAACTGCTGATGTAAAAAGGGCTTTATAAAATCCATTTGATTGATTGATCATAAAATGCATGCAGCAGGCCACCAGTTTAATCTTGTATCTGACTACAGAGGTGGTCGCAGAGAACATTCCAAGGCTGCAGACAGTACAGAGCATGCTGCAAGACCATAGCACTAATGTTGAGGACTATTTACGTCATCCTCTTCCTGAATGCTCCGGGAAGTGTGTGGTCTCAGTTGGACATATTCTCCATCCTCAATTTCACTCGCCTCATGTTGTGGCACAATGTTGTGTTTGTTAATTTCTAGTAATATCCCATGTTTTTCATAACTAAGTTGTGATGGTTTCATTTATTCAGTATTGCCAATACAATGTTGTGATGGAAAAATGGTAATCTATTCAATTTATATGTTTGAAATTTAAAAGTTTTGCCTAACAATGAAAATGTAAATGAGTTGTCAGGATTTGTTTGGGTGTATTGGTCCTGGGTAGGAATGGGTGTGTGTGCCCCCACTCTGATTTATTTAGCTCAAATTGTATGGATGTGTTTATTAATATTGGCTGCCACCATTTGATAAATCCTTATTCATTTTTTGGGTTAAGAAACCCTACTAATTGATTCAGAATTGAAATGTTTTTGATTTTGATATTTCATTGTAGCCATGAATTTACATTTTGATATAAATTCCTATTATCTATAATAAATGGTTGCATTCAATACACTAATTGGTTTTGAGACATACTTCAATTGTGCAATACTATGTACATTTTTGTTATAGATACTTTTATATTTAATTACTGAAAATGACATTGCTTTACAATACAGAAAACTGCATTATTAATCAGTTACAAATTATGGAAAGATAACATTATGGTCATGGTAGAAATGCAAAATAGTTCAAATCCTATTTAATTTGTAATTGTTTAGCATATTTAAAAAAAAACGTAGAACACACATAAGTAGCGAGTCAAAACCGGAACTGAAACTGATCTGGCACAGAGGCAATCCAGAGGTAAAATTAAATATGGTAGATTTGGGTCTGAGCTGGGCCTATGCTGGCCCAAGTCTTTTTTAGATCCGGATTCCAGATCCGTATCGGCATTGGTCTGTTGTGCATCTGGACCCAGGGCCAGGTCTGTTACACGCATCCGGAACAGATGTTGCAATACATCCGGCACAGATCTGGCACGGATACTTTTTGTTATCTGGGACACATGCAGTGGACCGGCTATTTTGCAAACATGATCATATTAAATGAATACACAATTAATTATGAGAATGTTTATTTGTAGATTACAATTTTAATGATTTGACATAAGTATTGTGAAAATATATTTAGAAATCTTCATGGATAATGTTAGCATAATATTTTCTGTTAGAGAGTGGTGAGGAAGAAAAGGAAGACTAGATAGGAAGAAGATTGAAGGAGATTGAGGAGGAAAGGTAAAGATATGATTACTGAGCCTGCCAATTTATTATTACAAACAATGTTTTTGAGATAAAATACAAAAATGAGGCAAGCAATGGGAATCTGTTAACCAAAGTATTTTATCTAATAGTGTACTATTTATTATTTAAGATTGGAGAGGAAGGAGAAGAGAGTGAGAAGGAAAAATTAAGGGAGTAAAAAGAGTGAAGCGAGGAGAGTGTAGAAGATGTGGTGGAAAGGTAAAGGGAAGGAAAGGAAGAAAGAAGATGAGTGAACAAAAGAGGAGAAAGATTGTAGTAGAAGAAAAAGTATATTGTCTCTGTTTTTCAATTTTGCTCATGTTCTCTTCTGCTCTTATTCTGCCCAGACAACCAGGACAACTGAATGGCTGTTCAGATTGGACAGTTCAGACTTGTCTGTGGTGTTTCTGTAAAATAGTTGCTTTCTCTATCACAATGTGCCTGTTAGACTCAATACAAGAAATTGTCCCCCTTTTTTATTTCATAGATAATAACATCAGGTACTTCAATGATATATTGACCGCCAAACTGGAATGTCCCCGGTTTTCATTTCAGACATATGGTCACCTTAGTGTAAGCAGCATGTAATCTCACAGTGTATAAATAATCTCACTTAAAAATAGGGATCACAGCCTACATAATGTGCTATTAAACTGAATAAAAATCGAGTTAAACTTCAGTGTTTCCTATTTTACACTTATACCAATTTGAAGGTGCAGCCATGTTGAAATATTCGTTTAACTGCTCATTTAATGCAATGGCGTTGGCAGCGTTTGCTATGTTTGTGCCGTTGTCACAGCTGGTTAGGCAAAACTCAACCCTTGAGGTATATTTTCACCCATATTAAGCATGTTTGTAAGCACCAACATTGAAGCCGAAACTTTTAATAATCATGCTTTTGTGTAGGCTATGTGGGACAATTTCTTGGTGCCACTCGCTTGCTTGAAGCAGACGACTTCGCTAGAAGTTGCAGTGTTAACCCAAACTGAAATTGAAAAATATACAACTATGCAACTCCATATCGAATGGATTCTAGATCCATCCCTACTACCAATTCTCTATTGTTCATGTCTGTCCTGTAATGATGGCCGGTGCGGGTTCAGGATGGCGCCTCCTGTGGCCATATTTGTCATTGTTCTGCATTCACTCATGGTGTTACTTTCCATTGACTTAATGAAGTGAAGGCAGGGAGGATGTATGATATGATAATTGATTATGATTGGAAAGAGTTGAGCTTAGGGCTCAAGGCAATTTGAATTGGTACTTATGAGGAGTTACATGAAAAAAATTTTTTTCTCTTTGCATAGTTATAACGGAACATTGGCATCTGTTATGTTTCACATCTTCCATTCACAGGATGTTTTTTAATTGGTTAATTTAGAAATAGTTTTGTTTGATGTAAGGTCTAACATTTTATGGTTGAATAGAATAGATCTAACCATTTTTGATTTGGCTAAGCACAGTCAAATCTGACAATCTTATTGCACTGCTGGTTGCTATTGGGCATTAATATAGCACAAGGAATCAAACATCAACCAAGCCAGTTCTGGATGGAAAAGGAAATTTGTCATAGACTATTATGGAAACTTGCCTTGATAGGGTGTAAGCTTCACTCTAATGATGGAACTTCTGAGATCCACAAGTTTTCAGGAATGATCTATTGTCTTCATTGTTGGGAGTTGACAGAACAATACCCAGTGGATGAAAGTCCGATGGACTGTTGAAGCACACTAATCGTTGTTTTGCAGTTATACGGTCAATAGATCGTGACATCACAACCCCTTTTCTGATGACACATCACATTACCGACTGGACACAGACAACTGAGTGTGTGACTAACAGCAACATGTTTAACTGTTTCAAAGCTTCTTGACCACTCACATGGCAGAACGATGCCAGGGTCAGATCACTTGGCATCTACCACGGGCCAGTCAGAGTACCACGGGCCAGTTGACTGGAAAGGATGGTCCCAACACAGTGGAAGACACTGTTGTGGTGTTAATCTTCAATTAGTGAAGTGTTGGAAACTCACTACTCCACTACACACCTACACTGACTTGTTAAGACAACCAAGCAATTTGCTGGGTCCACATCACACTGACTGCAATAACTGATATTTCACCTTTACATCACTGATACAAGACAGAGAAGACTGAAGACTAGAACTACAGGACATTTGATGGGAATCTATCTTCATTCCTAACAATCAATAGTTTTCCTATACTGACTGGTGTTTTGATATTATGTATGTATGTTAATTCCTCACAAGTCAGGTAGAGGACTACATATGATCACTACCCAAACATTGGTCATTGATACTTGTTTTTTTTTTGTGAAGTTGCTTAATAGTCATAATTACGACAGCTATCCTTATATGTTTAATAGTGCCATATTCCTTTTCAAAGGTAGAAACTGTCACTAGTAAATTCATTGGAGTTGAGTGGTGTGTTATGTTCAGGATATGTTGGGTCATTAGTATGATGTTGATGCATGACTCATGATATGGACAAGGGGGATTTTTTAAAGGGTTTATTGGGTATGAATTATGCATTTCATTAATATGTCATGTTAGGTCTGTTTCTGTTGGACATGGATTAGACTGATAATAGCCTGAGTCTTGATGTGTATGGTAAAGATTGATCATTATGGTCACCACGACTGCAATGCCATACATTGCTACAGTATATGTCAGGGCAAGGTGTGTCCATTGCATCTTATTTTTATTTCATTTAAGGAATAATAAAGCCTCATAGGCCAGATAATCCTTTTTATTGTTTTTCTTTATTGTTTACTTAACAGAAGAGTTTGGACCTTTTCAGTTCATTAGGAATTGGATTGTACTTTTATTTTGTTAGTTTTATCAACATGTAATGATTATTTGTTACATGTGTGAATGTGGGACTGATAGAATATGGGCATGAGAAACTTAACACAATGCAAAAGTGCTGACTAATGCTGAACAACGGACAGTAGATCAGACGTGGTGGCCATTACTGATAGGCTCCACACACCCTGTCTACACCTCCTGCTAGGAACTGTCCATATGACTGTCATAGATTCTATCGATAGACCCATGGACCATAGGGGAGTTTGGAATATACCATACAAGCGTACCATGTAGGATAAACCTTTCTTATTGGAGGATAATAGACTGTGTAATGGTTGGCTACGATCACCGACCAGCTCCTATGTGTATTGACATAAAAGACTGTGTTAACTTTGTAATTATTGGAGAACATGTAAGAACTATGGAAGATCAACATTTTGGACTCATGCTAAATATTCTCCCCTGACTACCGGTTGCATGTATTTTGTTCGTGGATCAAAAATAGACAGAATCTAACACCATCCACACATACAAACTGATATCTTTCAGATAAATAAGATTGAAACCAGGCTAGAACATGTCCACGTAGCCCAATATGTGTTTCCAGTCTCTCTAAGAAAAGGGAGTGATCAATAGTGTCAAAGGCAGCACTAAGATCAAGAAGCAACAGGACGGATGCGAAACCTTTGTCTGAGGCCATTAGAAGGTCATTTTCACTAAGGACTTTTTGAGTTATTCAGCAGTTTCAAGGAAAAAAAAATACTAACAATAACAATAGGGTTTCTCCTACCGGAGAACCCCTAATAAATATAGTTGCAAGCAACAATAGGACAGGGTCCTCCTATATTGTAAGGATAGTGAAATAGGTCACCAGTTATAAGCTGGAAACGTCCGATATAGTCAGACACTGTGACACTATGTATGAGTTGACACTTAATATGGATTATTTATACCCTAGTGAGTAATTTTCGAAAGCCATATTCCACATCACAATGTCTAGTTTTTTGTTATAAGGCAATTTGCACAGGCCAAATTCAGGTGGAGAGTCTTGCACTGGAGCCAATGGAGTGGGTGGCTAAGAAAGTGCTGCTGGCTATACCCTCTATATTCCCCCATTAATTGACACTTTATATGTATTCTTCATACCCTAGTGAGTAGTTCTCAAAAGCCATGTTCTCCCTCACAATGTCTAGTTTTTTTGTTTTAATGCACTTTGCATAGCCATATTAGGCTTACAGTGTACTGAACTGGAGCCAATGGATTAGGTGAATAAGAAAGTGTTGCTGGCTATAACCTCTATTTTCCCCCGTTAATTGACACTTTATATAGATTATTTATACCCTAGTGAGTAATTCTCAAATGTCATGTTCCACATCACAAAGTCAAGTTTTTTTGCATTCTAGGACGGGATGGAAATAGTGTCATTGTGAAAAAAATTAATTAGGGCATGGCCTATGGCATCCCCTGTGGAGGAACCTGGTCCGCTGTCTGTGTGGTAGGTATTCATGATCTATATTTTCATTGTACCATGATGCACACATGAAGTTTATGGATGCATTTGTTTTACAGTGGTCCGCCATTCTGTTCGCCATCTATTATATCTCTTAACTTTTAACAGCCTTATAGGCATACATGTATAAGACACGTATGCCGTTGGACAGGTCAATCATAGTTATTGTTGAGTTGATGTTAAGTTTCATAGGTTTCATTAAATTTTCACTGTACAGAAAAATCCAAGATGGCAGACATTATAGGTTCTTGAGGCAATTTTGTAGCTACTGGGGTATGAGGCATGTACACAAAAATCAACATTCTTGGTCAATCTGGGTGGAAATGGAATCATTGTGGGAAAATATTATTAGGGCATGGCCGATGGCGCCCCCTGTGGAGTAATCGGGTCTCTGTGGTAGGTATATGTGGTCTATATTTCACAGACAGCATAGAAGATGGTTACTTTATTTATTACTTTACCACCTACCTACTATTGTCCAATGTACTTACATTAACCGCATTTTATACATTGCATACATTTCTTATCACCCTATAGGGAGACACTTATGAGACACCTATGTACCAACAGTCAGGTCAATCGGAGTAAGGGTTGATTTTATGTTCATTTTTATAATGGTCATTAGCGTTAGCGTAAATGGCTAACTTTGTGAAGTCATAAATCAGTAGATTTTTGACATATCACCTAGTTATTATAAGTTCTGCTCAGAAGTATGGAGTTCATTTGTTACCTTCACGAGTGCAGTCTCAGTGCTGTGATGGGGTCTGAAAACGGGCTGGAGCATTTCATAAATGTTATTTGTCTTCAGGAAGGCATTCAGTTGTTGGGAAACACATTTTTCTAAGATTTTTGAGAGGAACGGGAGGTTCGATATTGGCCTATAATTGTTTAATACGTCTGGATCCAGATTACATTTTTTCAGAAGAGGCTTAATTTCTGCTATTTTTAGTGAGTTTGGTACACATCCGGAGGAAAGGGAGCAATTTATTATGTTCAACATTGGCTGACCTAGCACCGGAAATGGCTCCTTAAGTAATTTTGTTGGAATCGGTTCTAGCTGACAATTTGTGGGTTTAGAACTCATTACAAATTTAGTGAACGTGTCGAGCGATACAGGATCAAAAAATTCAAGTGTCCCAATTGACATCTGGTCAGGGAGGTTCAGGACATTCTCAGGACAACTGAGATTTTGGGGACTATAACTATTTAAGGAGGAGTCAGTTGTTTGTTTTCTAATGGTGATGATCTTTTCATCAAAGAAGTTCATGTATTCATTACAGTTAAAGTGAAGACCCACTTCACTTGTTGAGCATTGCTTTTTTGTTAACTTTGCAACTGTATCGAAG